>JAOXOE010077923.1:0-28074 GCA_028565055.1 Phoeniculus purpureus
ACTGGAGATATTCAAGACCCACCTGGATGTGTTCCTGTGTGACTTGGTCTAGGTGATCCTGCTGTTGCAGGCGGATTAGACTAGATGATCTTTTGGGGTCCCTTCCAATCCGTTATGATTCTATGATATGACAGAAATGAGGATCAAAACAAGTGTGCGGTGATAATTCTGCTACAGACCTATCAAAGGGGTCTGTAGCACCATATCTGACCAAGTCAGAGATGACACCTTTGTGCTGGTGTTCATACTTTAGAGTTGGAGACAGGTAAGTAAGGGCTGGTATATTTATCCTTAGATGTTGTATATGTCCTCAAGGTTGCATGTAAGGTAAGTGGTGGATTCACAAAGAGCATCCAAATCAGATGAGTCTCTATTGACAAAACAATTCTTTTGCTTATTTTTCTTGCCTAGTAATTACCTTGCAGTGACTTAATTTGCATCTTAGTGTGTACATTAATGTCTGTTTCATGAGGTAAATAAGTCAAAAGGACTGTGTTAAACAGATGCTCTAAACTTGAATATTTAGAAGTAGCTACAAGTAGTTCTGCATTTACCAAATATATTATACTTCAGCATAGGATAGAATATATTTTAGTAGAAAAACAACTGAGTGCTTCAACAGTAATTCATTCCACTAACATCAGTAAACAGTTAGCAGATTACCGTCCTAGTTTGAAGATCTATTCTTGCTGAAGAACTGAGGCTGTAGAATATGAGGCTTTCTTTTCTCTTCACAGAGATGTTTCTGCCTTATTTCCTGCTAAATAAAACCAGCTGCATATCTCATAAATTAGACATTCAGAGAGCACTCTGACATAACAATCGTCAAAACACATTTAATTTTAATTTTCTCATGCAATTTTCTGACAAAAAAAATTAATGGTGCTTTGTTTCCTCCTCTTTCCACTGTAACTTTGACAGTGGATATCAGAGTATATGAAGTTGTCTATTAGACAGCTGGTTTTAGTCTAATACTTACCACAAGCTATGACCAGAAAAGATATGACTGCACAGAATGAGAAACCCAGTGCCAGCCCCCAAATGTCGCTATTTTTTGAGGTGGTCGCGGGGGCGGGGAAGGAAGGAGGAAAGGAGGATCGGATAGAAGTCAGAATCTCTCATGGGTGGAGCTGACAAGGGTCATGGCTGAGTGGGAACTGCAGAAGGTTTAAACATGGCGAAACCGGAAGCAGTGCTCAGACTGCAAAGAGCGAGAAAGCCGACCTTCAGTTGGGGAGCAACAAAAAAATAAAATTAAAAAATGGTCTCAACCCAGCAGCACAAGAAGACCAGGCTACACAGGATACGGTCACCACTGCACATGGATGTGGGAACCCAAACAGAGATCCCCCAGTAAGATGAGGCTGCAGGGAATGCAACAGCCTCTCACTGTTAGGGAGCAGCTGTGAGGACGGCTGTGTATGGTGTGAGCAGGTAGATTATCTGCCTAACCAAGTGGCACAGCTTGAAAATGAGGGTGAAAGGCTACAGGCTGAAGTAGAAAGGCTCAGGAGCATTAGAGAGGCTGAAATAGAGGTAAACTGGTGGAGTCAGGCTTTGCAGTCTGGACAACAGCCAGAATCAAGGAGCCCCTGTATCCTGCACTTCTGAGATGGAAGACAGAAGCCCAAGTAGGAGGGGTGAGTGGAGGCAAGTGCAAGGATGTCCATGAGCCAGCAATGTGCCCTTGTGGCCAAGAAGGCCAACGGCATCCTGGGGTGGATCAGAAGGGGTGTGGTTAGCAGACTGATACAGGTTCTTCTTCCTCTCTACTCTGCCCTTGTGAGACCACATCTGGAATATTGTGTCCAGTTCTGGGACACCAACTTAGCTGGGTGTGTTCATTTGCCAGAGGGTAGGGAGGCTCTTCAGAGAGAGTTGTATAGATTGGAAGAAAGGGCCAATGTTAATGGCCTGAGCTTCAATAAAGCCAAGTGCCAGGTCCTGCTTTTGGGCCACAACCACCCCATGCAGCCCTACAGACCTGGGGATGTGTGGCTGGAGAGCCATTGGGCAGAGAGGGACCTGTGGGTTGTAATTGACAGAAAGATGACTATGAGCCAGCAGTGTGCCCAGGTGGCCAAGAAGGTTCATGGCATCCTGGCTTTTGTTAGAAATAGTGTGGCCAGTAAGAGTAGAGAGGTTATCATCCCCCTGTATTCAGCAGTGGTGAGGCCACATCCTAAGTATTGTGTTCAGTTTTGGGCACTTCAACATAAGAGAGATGTGGAGGTGCTGGATCAGGTGCAGAGGAGGGCAACTAAGCTGGTGAAGGGCCTGGAGAATAAGTTTTGTGAGGAGAGACTTAAAAAGTTGGGGCTCTTTAGTTTGAAGAAGAGGAGGCTGAGAGGAGACCTCATCACTCTCTACAACTACCTGAAAGAATGTTGTGGAGAGGTTGACGCTGGTCTCTTCTCAAAAGCAGTTAGGGATAGAACAAGAGGGAATGGGTTTAAGTTACAGCAGGGTAGGTTTAGACTAGATATTAGGAAGAATTTTTTCATAGAAAGGGTGGTCAAGCACTGGAATGGGCTTCCCAGGGAGGTGGTTGAGTCGCCATCCCTTGTTGTATTTAAGAATCGTTTGGATGAGGTGATATGGTTTAGGGATGAACTTGTAAGGTAGGGTAGATGGTTGGACTCAATGATCCCAGGGGTATTTTCCAACCAGAGTGATTCTGTGAAGAGCGACACACAACTGCTGGAGAGAGTCCAGCACGGAGCCACAAAGATAATGGAGTAGAACACCTCCCTTATGAGGAAAGGCTGAGGGAGCTGGGTCTCTTTAGCTTGGAGAGGAGGAGACTGATGGCTGACCTCATTAATGTCTATAAATATGTGAGGGATGGTTGTCAGGATGATGGAGCCAGGCTCTTTTCAATGTCATCTAGTGATAGGACAAGGGGCAATGGTTGTAAGCTGGAATGCAGGAGATTCCACATAAATATGAGAAGGAACTTTTTCACGGTGAGGGTGACAGAGCACTGGAACAGGCTGCCCAGAGGGGTTGTGGAGTCTCCTTCACTGGAGACATTTAAAACCCACCTGGACATGTTCCTATGCGAGTTGGTCTAGGTGATCCTGCTGTGGCAGGGGGATTGGACTAGATGATCTTTCAAGATCCCTTCCAACCTCTGATGTTCTGTGATTCTATGATTGCCCATCTATTTCACATTCAGTACTTCATGAAGCAAATACAAAATATAATGTGACAGACACAACTGAAAAGAGTAAAAAACCGAAAATTAATCCTGTTACTATGCCACGGTACACCTCTTTCTTTCAACATCCATTATTGCAATGTAGATGGTGAGGCAGTGACAACTTAGTTTAGAAGTTTCTCCAGATAGTAGATCAGCCTGACTGAGGGAAGCAACACTTAACACCAGAGTGCTTAGGGGCTAAAATGTGTAGTAGAAAGTGTGTGTCAAACAGCAGCAGGTACTCAGCATTCAAATTACACTCTCAAAAATAATATTAATAAATCAGGTAGAAAAATGCTTGTTGTGAACAGATCATCCCCTCTTCTCATTTTTCCAAATGCAGTGTTTGGGAAAGACCATTTGTTCAAGATCTTACCTATTCTAGCATTTTCCCCTTCACTTGAATTTGACAGTAGCAACAGCAAAATTTCTCCAATTTAAGTAATAACCTTAGGGAACTGCAAATCACTTTTCTCCTTGTACCTGCTGTGTAACTACTGCAAAACCCCAAGGGCTTTTTTTTTTTTTCTGTGAAGATTACAGCAAAGTCTTTGGCATGGGAAAAATATACATCATGCCTATGCTATTGTGAAATCTTAACCTGTCTCTGAATCTTGGCATCTGCCAAAATAGATGAATAATGCATTTTCTTATGATCTGAGAAACTTTTCTGGATTTAAAGAACATTCTCACTCAAACCTGCAAAACAAATTATTTGTTAAGGGTGTTCTCAAAACTGAAATGCCATGCTAATACAGGAAACATGTTGATCCGGCTTGTTTTCTTTTAAATAAGGATGTCTTGTTGGCACTGCTTTCCAGCCTGAGAAGTAAGATTCCTTAATTCAGAAACAAACAGCTGCTGACTGTCTCAGTAGAGATTGGGAGACCCATTACCTCCTTGACTGGCAGTGGAGCTCCAAGAAGACTTGCAACTGCATAACTTCTATCTGTAACTATCTAGTGCCTGCTAGGAAAATCAACCAGTAAGTGTGCTTTAAGCAGCTGTACCACAGTTAGAGAAGTGAAAATGAGACAGGAGGTGCTTTTCACTCTTCAGAAAGATCCACAAGGGACATCTCCAGCTCCTGAAATCCACTGTTACTAAAGGCAATAAGCTTACGATGAAGCCAAAACTCAGCTTAAATCTTAAGTAAGATTTTGCAAAATGAAACACTGTGGTTCCATCTTCTTTGCTTCTCTAGACTGACATTCTTTGGGTTTTCTTAATATATGTGATAAAGGACATGCATTAAAGCGGAAATTAGACTTTTTTTAACTGCACAGAAAAAGATCAAAATAGCTTATAGTATTATAGCTAACAGTATTTCAATTGTTTTTCAAAATGTTCATTTCTGAAAAATGTTTCTAATTTATAAGTAAGATCTATAAAACGTTTTTTCCTACACATTATTTGAACCAGCAGTGTCTCCAGTTGGCCAAGAAAACCAATGGCATAATGGGGCCAGCAGGATTACACAAGCTACCATTAAAGGAAAGACACCTTTTCTTGGATGATTCTTTTATTGCTCTAAATATCCTCAGGATATCATTTAGAAAAAGTAAATATATACCGTATAGAAGGGAAGTAGAGAAGTTTACATATATGTTCAGTTTGCTTCCCCATTAAGACAGAGAACACCCAAATAAATTATGAGATGTAAGGATCATCTTGCTGGAAGATGTGCCATTGACCACTTTCTTACAGTGGTATGTATACAATAACACAGCTTTTGGGGAAAATAAAACTTTGAGGTGGTTTTTCTATTTTATGTACACAAGAATCAACTCTATGGAGTAAGATAACAGCCAGTTCAGAAGCTGTAAGATGGGAATATTTTTTTTAAGACTTGCCTTCACACTCTTTGTTGCGTTAGCATTAATGTAAGTTTCTTTTTCCAATAGTGGAACAGGTTCATTTTGTAAGTTTTTAACTGTACTTTTGTAAGCTAATTCTGTGTTTTAAACAACAGCCAAGACAAATTTCTTGGTGCTTTTTTGTCTTGAATTGTATGTTTCTAAAATACAAAATATGCCTCTGTTCTATTGTCAATCACTTTATCCAATCTTGGACAATGTATATTTCGAATAGCATTTATAAAAGCCTGGCAGAGATTTACAGCAGATGACTGAAAATTAATTATTCCTCCCCTTGGGCCCAGTATGAGCTCTAGTGCCAGAATTACTTGCAGTAATACCTCTGGTGAATAGGTTTCTTGGTGCAGCTGCAAAAGGCATTTTGTTTTGTTGCAGAACCCTGTGTCACTGCAATTTTAACAGGCAGTTGAATAATGCCCATAGAAAAATATTTACAAATCCAGCAAGTAAACATTCTCTCTCTGATTCAATTTGATCAGCTTCTGTATCACAGATTTGCTGTTCACTGGCGCTGTGATTGGAAAGCAGAGCCCATCACCGCAGTAGACAGGGTACTCTGTGCCCCTCAAGCCTTGCTTCGAAGTTGCATTTTGGCTTTGCACTTGTTAGCATCTGTTGAACAATAGTGATGGTTGCATTTGTTGTTTGTTAAGAACAGAATCAACTCTTTCATTCTTTGTTTGGTAATATTTTTTTTTTTTAATTTGTCTAGCAAATGACCTCTTATTCAAAAATTTTCCAAAACTGGCTGAAATACATTACAGAAAATATACTTGAGCTACATCAGGGCAAGGTGGCTGCTGTACTTTCCCCTGAGTGCCATGTGCTGCCTCCCTGCATGCAGATAAAAAAAAATGAAGGAGAAGCTAGAAACCCAAAACCGGTAGCTCCAAATGTCTGCTTCTGTTTGCAGAGCCACAGAAATTCAGCTTGCAGCTTGCAAGTTGAAACATCACAAGCTGCCACAGCAATCTCCCAATGCCTCTGGTGTGAAATCTAAAATTTCAAAATACAACAAGAACATGGAGGAATTTTTGAGGAGTCCTATTTCTTCCCTAGGGACATACAATTTTATTTCTGCAGTACCATGTCACTGTAGAGTTTAACAGTTTTTGTTTGGTGAGACTTGCTTGCTGAGTTGGCCAATAAGTTGCACTAGCTTTCTTGTGCAACAGCAACAGAGAAGAGATATCAATCACATTCATGTAGTGGTATTTTCTGTGCTACTGCTATTTAACTTAAGCAATAGTTTTCCAAAAGCAACCGGAGACAGATTTTATTTCAGGTCATTACAGCTCTGTCAGGTATAAGGTTAGAAAAGCAAACTGCTGAGGATGCAGCAGAGAAATTGTAGATTACCTAAGAAAATCCAGGTTTCAGGGGGAAAAAACATTAACGTAATTAGACCCTACAAAGTGAAGCCTGGCATAAATATATGTTTCCAGCACAATGCAGAGAAATAACTTCTATCCAGAGTCTGAAAAGGAAAGCTTTGAGAATGTTTTGGCCCTAATACAGCATTTTCTCAGCTGAAGCCATCAAGCACAACTCTAAAAATTATACTGATTCTTCTGTGTTGCAGAGCCACATCCAGGTGGCTTAGAGCACTCTGCTAGTGAACGCTTAAACCATAGGAAAGATTGTCTAAGGTGTTACTGCGTAAAATGAAGGGTGCTAATATCTTGGCATGTTTCAGAGTTCTAAGATGCTACACTTCTTGCATCAGGGTTGAGTCTGTATACAGAAAATAATTTTAAAAATATCAAGAATTTAAAGGTAAAAGTTTGTCTGTTCTCAACAGTTTCACTGGTTACAAATATAAATGTAAGTACTGTTGTACTGGAAAATATTGTTGGAGATGAGAGTTAGGAATCCTGAAATGAATTATTCTACCTATGTAGTACTTGGGGTTATTTTTTTCATCTTTCCCAGAGAAATCCAAGTATAAAATTAGCAGAAAACAAAATTAATGGGGAGGAAAAGGAGGATAGTTGTTAGTTTGAAGTTTAGATAAAGCTAGATGACCCAGTGGAATAAAATAAGTAAGCAGTAAGTAAAATGCTTAGGCAAGCTTTTCACATCTCATTACTTGCCTAAAGGCACACAAGCAGTCTGAAAAATCCCCTTAGTTACTTGTCTACATCTTTAGGCAGTTAATGAACCCTGCAACATCAATGTATTTTCCATGCATCCTTCAAGAGAAACACTATAAGTCAGCACACGCCAAGAGCATGAGAAAAGTATAATAGGAAATATTTTAAATTACATTTGTCCAGAATAAGTAAGGATCAAGTACAATTCCTAAGAACTGCATCCCTAGTATGATGCATTCTAGTCTAGATCTTAAGAGACAATGTTTTATTGATAGAGAATTGAGTTAGTATAGACAATTAAGAACATCCATTTATCACAGTGTGCAAAACTTTATATGTCAAATGCTTGATAAAAAACATCTAGTAAATAGTTAATTAAAATTTGCCTCTTATCTGAGCCTTTTAGGAAAGCAGTAAGAAAACAAACTTCAGTTTGCTGCCCATAAATTCCTGTTGTCATAACAACTTTATTGTAGCTGCTTTGTAGTTTTAACTTGCACCAGTGTCCCTAAAGCTTGAATTTATTTCTAATGATTTGCATTCTCCCTTAAGAGAAGCTGGTAGTTTTAGCATGCTTTAAGTATTCAACAGAAGGATTTGTTTTTAATTCATCCCTCTGACATTTTCAGAACTATAATTAATATTTTAAAAACATGCATAGGCCTTGAATACTGCCTAGTTAAATTTGTCTCATTCAACAGAAAAAGGTAAATAAAATATCCGTAGAAAACTTCAATTGCAACAAAAACCGGGGATATTATGCTGTGACTGTTTCCACAAAGAAAACAAATTGTGCTAGTTATAGGTGTTATTACTCTTTAACTTCTGGTTTTCTGGCTTCCAGACAGCTAGGAAACAGGAAAAATACGGGGTATTCTGGTATAGTAGATTTTTTTGCTGCCTCTATTTTAGCAAATCCAAAATATTACTGAGTACTGCTACAGTGCAACTTGGGAAGAGAAATCACTGAAATCAGAAAGCCAGCAAGTCTAGGTTACTACAGAGGGTTTGTGCTGCTGGTCAGTGACTGTAAATACCCAGAGAAAAACAGACAAATGTTTTCATTGTCTTTTATTTACTTAGCTTTTTGATGCTTGGTTTTTTCTAGCACTGCTGGCAAATAATTAAAGTATATGCATTGCTTATTCAGTAAGGTTCAGAAGATTCAGGTACACCAAAGCTCCTTAAATTGTCAAAGAGCTGAATAAAAAGCAGAACTGTCGAGAAAGGAGCTTTCCCCGTTTCCCTTTTTTTTCCCCATTTGTTTTTTTCCCCCATTTGGTCATGTGTCGTTCCCCCCCCCCCCAATATTAATTTTTAAAGCTTTTTTTGTTTTACTTTGTTATTTTGGACTGGATGATCTTTCGAGCTCCCTTCCAATCCCTAATGATTCTATGATTTAATTCAGAATCACTGCTTGGGTTGGGTCCAACTGTAGCTCATCAAATACCAGTCACAAAACTTGAAGTTTTTCAAAATACTTGCTGTTAAAATGTGGACCCCAAATATTCTATATTTGCAAAGCTACCCTTCTGATGCCATCATACCCATGTCTGTGGCAAGGCAGCCAAGAGGTTAAAAAGATTCAACTATTTAGGCAATGTAGACTTCAGTAGAGATTTCTGCATAACTGTAGATTAATACAGTGTTTCCCCTTAGCTGTGCTACTACCAATTTGCACGGCAGCACTCTAAACTTGGAAAGGGCAGATAGAAGTGGAGCACAGGAATAGCTGAAACGAGACAAAGAAGCAGCAGATAAGGGTTGTTGGATGGGATGCTTGGCCAACAGAATAGGCTTTCTGATTTGTGGTTAACGGTGTTTTGGAGTCTGCCGAGTCTACTCCTGCCCAGATTTTAAGTTGCAGAACAAAATTACATTTGAGCTGGAACAGATTTTCAATTGTGCTGATACAGGTTTTGATTTATGCAGTTGACTTATCAATTACGATACATCGTGTATCATAATGATACATTCTTGTGTCCCTCAGGTTTTACTTTTAATCTTATTTCACTTTTTTCCTTGTAAATTTACTTTTGTTTTTTTCTCGTGGCTTATAATACTTCTCTCTCCTATGTGGATATTTACTTTTCCTCCCACCTGTTTTCATTGTTCAGCTACCAAAACATAGCTATTTACAGAAGACTACACTGAGTTTATGTGTTCCTGATGCTTCTATGAATACCAGGATGATTTTTGCTTCCATGTTACATTTTTAGCTATAGGTTTAATAGGGCTTGTTTTATCACTTCTGAACTCTTTTCATGTAGATCCAGAGAGGTTCTCCTCCCCGTCTACTCTGCCCTGGTGAGACCACATATGGAATATTGTGTCCAGTTTTGGGCCTCTAAGTTTAAGAAGGACACGGAGCTGCTGGAGATTTCAGTGCAGGGCCACAAAGATGCTGAAGGGAATGGGACATCTCCCTGATGAGGAAAGGCTGAGGAAGCTGGGTCTCTTGAGCTTGGAAAAAAGGAGACTGAGGGGTGACCCTAGTAACGTTTATAATTGTGTGAGGGGTGGGTGTCAGGAGTATGGAGCCAGGCTCTTCTCAGTGTCATCCAATGATAGGACAAGGGGCAATGGGTGTAAGCTGGAACACAGGACGTTCCACATCAATATGAGAAGGAACTTTTTCACAGTAAGGGTGATAGAGCACTGGAACAGGCTGCTCAGGCAGGTTGTGGAATCTCCTTCTTTGGAGATGTTTAAAACCCGCCTGGATGTGTTCCTGTATGACTTGATCTAGATGATCCTGCTGTGGCAGGGGGATTGAAATAGATGATCTTTTGAGGTCCCTTACAATCCCTAATGTATTGTGATTCTGTCATGCAGCTGCTGTGCAGATAATTCTTTCTACTTGCCATATTCTAACTCAGTTAGTTTTCTACTTTTCTTTCTAGTTCAAATTGCTTTCTTCAGTGATAACCTTGCCACCAGATTTTATTAACTTTTTGGGCTTCTCTCACACTTAAGTAACATTTTCCCATATCTTAAAGTCAAACCTTGCTATAATTTGTCCCTGAATGTAATGAACAGTATGGCATAAAACTTTTATTTTTAACTTATTTTATCTGCTAGTTGTCTGGTTTTTTTAACCTTTGATTCATTAATATGCATTTCTAAAGCCAAAACTTTAATATTTCATTATATATTAGGAAAAACTTGTATAGCATCTGGAAACTATTGGTATAAGATTTTAAAGAGATGCAAATTAGCATGTGAAACCATACTTGTACTGTCCACGCTCTCAGCAATACTGTGGAATAACCCTGCTTCTTACTTGGAGAAATGTAATCGTAGCAGTACTCTTATTCTTTAAGACAGGGCAACAAACACTGTTTTATGAGTTCTCCATCTTTATGCATGTTGGGTGCTTTAGGCCATTTCTGCTTCTTTTGCAATTTTTCAAATCACCAGCGTAGTATCAAAGGGATAGGATGTAATAGAGAATTGTTTGTGCTGTGTCAAATGCTTGACTAGAATTTTGCTAGACTTACTTTATTCATCTCTCCTTTCCTCTTGTCTCTCCTGGTTCTCTGAAAAATAAGAAACTGAGTTGTTTAACAGATGTCTTTTTAGAAAATTGAGTTGATGGTTCAAACATCTTCAAAATATTTCAACTTCTTTGCATGTTTCCTTTTGAATTCTACTGGAATTTTATTTCCTGGTATTTTATTAGTTTATTTGCTTTCAATTACTTGATAGTTTTCTGTTTTTCTGTGATTTTAAAAAAATCGGTAGCACTAGTCTTGTGAATTAATTCTGCTGATATACTAAATTCTCTATTTTTCACTGCTTACATAAGCTGATGTTCAACATCCTTTTGTTTTTGTCACTATTCTTGTACTTCCTGTCTTTACTATGTCATTTATGATCCTTATGGTAAAAGTTTAATTATTTGATTGTGTTAACATGTTCATCGTCATGTTGCCCTCCTATATTGTCAGACACACTTTCCCCATCCATTTTGACTTGGCTGTTTGGGTTTTTTAGTCTCTTTTCGACCTTTTCAATCCCTAGGATTTTAGTGCCACCTCCTCTTAAAGGATTTTGCCTCACACCACCATCAAATTTAATAAATTATACTTTCTTGGTTGGGCACTTCCCCTTTTTTTTCACTACAGTAATGTCGTAGATATTTGGTTCTTGGAATCATTTTGAAGATATGTCTTAAGTGATGCTCCTTTCAATTAGATACCACACCTCAAGTGCAGTGTGTGTTCAGTTTTAGGCACCTGAATACAAGTACAACATTGAGGTTCAGGAGAAGGTCTAAAGAAGGGCAACAAGGCTGGTGAAGATTCTGGAGAACAGGTCTTACGAGGAGTGGCTGAGGAGGCTGGAGTTGCTTGTTCTGAAGAGAAGGAGGATGAGGGTAGAGCTTTATCTCTCTCTTACAACTACCTGAAAGGAGGTTGGACTGAGAAGAATGTTGGTCTTCACACAAGTAATGAGTGATAGGCCAAGAGGAAATGGCCTCAAGTTGTGTCAGAGGAAGTTTAGGTTAGACATTAGGAAAACCTTCTTTACTGAAAGGGTCATCAGGCAATGGAACAGGCTTCCCAAGGAGGTGGTTGAATCGCCATCCCCAGACACGTCTAAGAGTTGTGTAGATATGGAGCTTAGGGACATGGATAGTTGTGGGCTTGGTAGAGTTAATGGTTGAGCTTACTGGCCTTGAAAGTCTTTTCAAGTCTTCACCTCATCTACCAGGTGGGTCACCTTGTTGTTGATATTTAAATATTTAAATATTTATTTATTTCTGCCAGTTCCCTCAGTATCCTTGGGTGGCTCTTATCTGACTCAATGGGCCTGTGAATATCTAACTGACACAATAGGTCACTGAACATTTTCTCTTGGATTATGTGGGCTGCATGTTGTTCCAGATCCCTGTGTTACTTTTTAGAGGGCTTGACATTCAGGGAGGAAGTAGTGTTTCTGATAGAGACTAAAGCAAAGAAGGCATTTAGTAGCTTGGCCTTTTGCTTATTCTTGGTCACCAGTTTTCCTCCCGCATCCAACAGAGGATGGAAATCTTCCTTAGCTCTTCTTTTATAGTTAACATATTTATGGAAACGTTTTTTTTATTGTCTTTGATGATGCTGCCCAGGTTAAGCTCCAGTTGAGCTTTGAGCTAATTTTCTTCCTACATAGCATTGCAACAACCTTGTGATCTTCCTGAGTTGTCTGCCCCTTCTTCCACAAACAATAGCTTTTCCCTTCTTGACTTCCAAGAGAGCCAAAGCTCTCTGTTTAGCCAAGCTGGGCTCCTACCCTGCCAGCTTATTTTATGGCACACAGGAGCATCTTGTTCCTGTGCTGTAAAGATTTCCCTCTTAAGGAATGTTCAGCCTTCATGGACTCCTTTGTCTTTTAGGATTGATTCCCAAAGGACTCCTACATCCAGTCTCCTACACAGGTCAAAGTCATACCCTGGAATTCCAAGGAGATAGTTCTACTGCCCTCCCTTCCTTACTTTCCCAAGAATTGAAAACTCTACCTTGTCATGATAGTGAAGCCTGAGATGGCCTCCAACCTTCACATCTCTAGTCCTTCTCTGTTCACAAAAAGCAGGTCTAGCAAGGAGTCTTCCCTAGCTGGTTACTCAGCAACTGCATTAGGAAATTATCTTCCACTCTCTCCAAGAACTTCCGGAACAGTTTCCTCTCTATTGTGTTTTATTTCCAACAGACATCCAGTAAATTGAAGTTCGCTACAAGAACACAAACGTTAGTGAGTCTGAGACTTTACCCACCTACTTACAGAATACTTCATCTTGCTGTTCATCTTGGTTGGGTGGTCTATAAGAGACTCCCACCATGATTCTCACCCATAAGCATTCCATTCTATCAGCACCACCATCATCATGCAAAAGACAGTCAATTAAATCCCTAACATACAGGGCGGCTCTAACATCTGTCCTTCAGGACCTGTCCCATCTAAAGAGCTTACGGCCCTCGAACACAGAATTCCACTTATACGACTCATCCCACCATGTTTCTGTGAGGGCAGTTAAATCCTGAAGGACAGAAGCTTCAGTCTCTTCCTGATTATTGTCCATGCCATTGTGCATTGGTATAAAAGCATTTTAAGTTGATGAGCCTTTTTAGGAGGCAGAAGCAAATCTTGTCTTGTCAGTTCCTAGGCACTGTCACGAGTCATTTGTTGGTAGCCTTTTTGTCTTCCCTATCACACAGCTCTTGGTCCCCTATCCCCACTGAGGTATCAACAGAGCTAGCACAAATCTCACAAAGACTGATGGACCACTCCCAGGCTAGTCTCCAGTGAGCCTGGCCGTTGCCCTCTAAAATCAAGTTTAAAATTCTGTCGATGAGCCCAGCCAAATAATGCACAAAACTCCTTCTCTCACTCTCAGAGAGGTGTACTCCATCTGCTGCCAGCAGGCCTGGTGTCATGTAAGCTTACCTATCATCAAAAAAACAAAAGTCCTGTCAGTAAAACTAGGCTCAGAGCCAGAAAGTGATCTGGTGGGTCTTCTTCATTCTTTCTGGGTTAGACCCTGTAAGTGGGGTCAGCAGTCCAAGTTGGCAGTTCTACTAGCCCACCTTCTTCCTTCTTCAAGATTTGAAAGTTCTACCATTTCATGATTGCCATGTCAAATACATTAATATCTTAAGAACCTCTAAACAAAACTGTATAATAATTCAGTTATGTGAAATACTAACTTCAAATGGGTATTTAATTAGAAAATGAATGCAGATTGAGAAAAGAGAGCCTTCCTTTTACTAATTGGAGAACATTGTTTGCTGCTTCAAATTAGCATGGTGCTTTGTAAAGTCTTTAGACATGAAAATGATTACATCAAACTGTGTGTAACTTGTGCAATGTTTGGTTTCTGTTATGATTTTTCTACTGTAATGGATATTTTTATCATGTAAATGGTGGCCTTGTGTAGTTAAAAATGTATTCATGTAAGACTTGATAGGAAAACCATCAACAGTTAATGCGCAGTATTTATCTGCATTTAGCTTAGATGAACTGAGCTATTCTCAAACCTGCAGGATGTTTCCCTATGCCAATCTAGTGCCAGCACAATGGCTATAGTCCCATGTGAGCCTGGGTCTTACAGCAATAGCTTTCCTACAGAAGACACTACTGTACCTACATGCAGAAACTTTCGCTTTACTACAAATGTACAGATGCAGTCTCAGAGAATTCGATGTCTCCAGTATAAGAAATCTGTTTCTGCCCAGAAAGCACAAAAGAATGAATTTTAGGTGCTCCTCCTCACCATGATGAGTACTCTGAACGCACAGAGGAACCGTGTCTCTCAGAAATGTGAATGTGTAAGAATCAATCTCTTAATTGGTATATCTCAGACATGACAGAACCTGTGCACAGAAATGTGGAATGTCTTTGCATATGTCACTGGGGATTTAACCCAGTGACTTAAGTATGTAAGTAATACAAACACTTCGGGCTTCAGTCTGATGAGTACCTTGATTCAATGGACCAACCACAAGAATATTTAGAACTGTTAGTTTTCTAACCTGAGCAGGAAATGAAAAAAAAAATCCTCAAAATCACCTGCTGAGAAAAACTTATATAAGTATCATAATCCATGAAAATCAGAAAATTTAAAGTACTTTATGATTTTGTAATATTTGTTAAAACTCCCTGGAGTTAGTATGCCTCAAAGGTTTGCAAGAAATCTTATTGAGTTAAATATTCATGTTTCTCAATATATGAGTCAATTTTTAAACTTTGGTTGTTTAATATCAGACATGTAAATCTGGAAGCAAATAAAATGAAAAACTTCAAGGTGATACATCTAAAGGTCTAAAATTCATCCTCATAAGCATTTTATTACTTTGCATTATCCAGCTCTGCAAGGTGTTTCTTTAGGAGAAGCTGGAAAAGTATAATCTTGGTGGCTTCTCATAGAAAAGTATTCTACAAAGCTCTTTTTAAAAATACATGTGTAGAAACAGAGAATTACTTTTGGACACATTTGTTTTGTCAAGCCTCAGACCACTGAAGCTCCAAAGGAAGTTGAGACAAGAGAGCTTGCCTTGGTTGATGAGGACTGGGTTAGGGATCGGTTGATCAAACTGGATGTACATAAATCCATGGGCCGTGATGCACCCACGCGTGCTAAGGGAGATAGCAGTCATCATTGCTAGTGGAGTCCCCCAAGGGTTGGTATTGGGACCAGTCCTATTGAATTTATTCAGTAATGACTTGGATGAGGGATTAGGGTGCACAGCAGCAAGTTTGTGGAACTATAACAAGGGCAAGTGTAGAGTCTTGCATCTGGGCAAGAACAACCCCAGATACCAACCTAGGTTGGGAACTGAGCTGTTGGAGAGCAGTGTAGGAGAAAGGGACCTTGGGGTCCTAGTGGACAGCAGGATGACTATGAGCCAGCAATGTGCTCTTGTGGCCAAGAAGACCAACAGCATCCTGGGGTGTATAAGAAAGGGGCGGTTAGCAGATGGAGAAAGGTTCTTCTCCCCCTCTACTGTGCACTAGTGAGACCACATCGGGAGTATTGTGTCCAGTTCTGGGCCACTCAGTTCAAGAGGGATGTGGAACCGCTGGAGGGACTCCAGCGTAGAGCAACAAGGATGATGAAGGAAGTAGAGCACCTCCCTTATGAGGAAAGCCTGAGGGAGCTGGGTGTCTTGAGCTTGGAGGAGACTGAGTGTTGATCTCATTAATATTTATAAATATGTGAGGGTTGGGTGTCAGGTGGATGGAGCCAGGCTCTTCTCAGTGTCATCCAATGATAGGACAAGGGCAATGGGTGTAAGCTGGAACATAGGAGGTTCCATATAAATATGAAAAGGATCTTCTTCCCAGTGAGGGTGACAGAGCGGTAGAACAGGCTGCCCAGGGAGGGGTGTGGAGTCTCCTTCTCTGGAGATGTTTAAAACCTGCCTGGATATGTTCCTGTGCAAACTGGTCTAGGTGATCCTGCTGTAGCAGGGGGATTGGACTTGATGATCTATCAAGGTCCCTTCCAATCCTTAATGTTCTGTGATTCTGTGATTCATAGAATCATTGAATCATAGAATTGTTCAGGTTGGAAAAGACCCTTGGAGTCATTGAGTCCAACCATCAACCCTACTCTACAAGTTCACTTCTAAACCATATCACCCAACATTGTATCCAAGTGACTTTTAAACACATCCAGGGATGGTGACTCAACCACTACCCTGGCCAGCCCATTCCAGTGCCTGAATTCCATTTAATTGTTGATAACATACAGTGAATAATAACTGCAAAAAAGTATTCAGTCTTCCAGGTCTCTGTCACTTCAGTGAGCTGAAGGGCTGCTGTAAAGAAGGTCAGGATCAAAAACAGGTACAAAACCTTTGTGGGATTATGCCTCTTCAAACTCAAACATCCTGCTCGTTCTCCAATCTCAGCTCCAATCCTCTTTGAGTTTCTCGTGTGGAGAGACCATTTGTCACAGACGGCAATGAATTTGTGAATATCAGTTATTTACTTAAAAGAGATCTTGTAAACCAGATGATGCTTTCTTCTTCCCTTCTTCTACTTCAAGAACATTTCTAAGAGAGTAGAAGGTGAAGAAGGAAAACTTCACCAAGGTACTGCCTTCAGATTTACTGTGGGCAGTAATTATGCCAGAGCAACCACACGATCCCCTCTTCTTTCTAAGGATGTGTTTTTCCTTGCAGCTGATGCACACATTGCACTGCTCTTATGTGTTGACCTAATTAAAAAAGAAATCTTTCATCTCCATTTCCATAAAGTACACTAGCAATTTAGAAGAACATGTTTTTCATGATGAACAATGTGTTGCAAGCTAAGAGAATGTAACATTTTTTTGGGGATAGAGGGTTTCTTGCTGTTGTTTTTAACTGGAATTGTGAGGCTTTTTTAATTTCTGCAGAGCAGCTGAGAAAATTCCAAAATCTTTTGTGGAGGAAATATGTTAGTGATAGTACTTAGTACAAATTCTTAGAAGGTATTCACCAAAACCAGGAAATGTCACTGAATAATTCTATTTATTCTTCACCTGCTAAATGCAATAAAAATGCAATAAAAAATTTCAGGTATAATTTCTAGCAATTGAGACAAGTAAAAACCTAAATTTTAAATCCTCTTTTCGTTTTTTAAGAAACCATTATTTTGCCTAATACAGAATCAGAGAAGCACTCCTATTTAATTTGTCCCATATCTCATAGTGTTCAATAATCTAAAGGTTATTTTATTGCCCACAGTACATTTAAAAGTCAATTTTCAAACTCATTGTTCCTTTAGAGATATTAACTTGCCCTTGTCAATCTTCCTTTAGAGAAGTGTCCGTGCTTCAGCATGATTTGTGGTCAACTCATGTCAGGAAATTGTCATGAGGAATATGAAGAGACTGTTAATCCACAGAACAATTTAAAATTTTATACTGAACACTAAGAACTGAATGTAAGTCATGATTAGCCGTATTTCTTTTGTATTTTATTCTGCTGTAGAAAACTGGTAAGTGCAATATTAAATTTGTGTATTATTGATATCTTTCTGACTGTTATAGGAGGGAGTAAATATTTCTGGCTGTTATAAGAGGGAATATGGATGTACATATGTGCTGGGTTCAATACCACAATTAAAGATAAAGGAAAAGAAAACAAAGCAGTTAGGTCTTGATGATCTCATCTTGGATAAAATTTGCCAGACAATGGATAGTTTAGGTGAAATGGAAAAGGTTTATTAACTCTATAACTGTATACAGAAAAGAAGAAAAGGTTAAGCAAGTTAGTGCACACAAACTAGAAACCGTGTCACAACTGCCATCACATGTTCTGAGAAAAATACAATGGGAGATCACTATCGTATGGGTCCTTGGTTTTTTCACATTAGAGACCTTGAAAAAGAACATGTCAGTTGAGTAGAGACGAGTACCACTACCTTTTCTATTAGTCATGTGTCACCCCTGTCTGCAGACAGCAGCACCCTTGGCTGTCCAGACTGGTGAATTCTTCAATTCTTCAGCATAGCTTCTCCAGCTCAATGCTCATTGGGCAGGCCTGATTCCTCAGCACCTGAACTGCATCTCTCGATGCAGGAGGCATGCTATCAAACAAAGAACCCAGACTCTGTCTTTCACGCTCAAGGTTTAAGGATTCTCGAGTCCTGCTTTCTTCAGCTAAGCATGAAGGAATTCTCCCCAATACTTGAGCATCACCAGTTTTCCTCAGTGGCAGAAATGACAGTCTCTCTTCCTGCTGATCAGTGCTCTCTAAGATGGCTGTGGCAGCGGCCACATGGCACCAGCCACATGCAGGACCCAAGATGGAGACGGATCGCATGGCTGCATCAGCCACCCTGCCCGTTAATCCACATGCACAAACTCTCAACTCTCTCTTCATCCACCCCTGGACAGAACTCAATCCATTCCAGTTGCTCTCTCACGTAGAGAGCAACTCCTCCACCCCACCTTGCTGACCTGTCCCTCCTGAAAAGGACATAGCTGTCCATGACCACGTTCCAGTCATGCGAACTGTCCCACCAGGTCTCTGTAATTTCCACCAGATCATAATCACCTGACTGGACACAGATTTGTAACTTCTCCTGTTTGTTCTCCATGCTGTGTGCATTGGTGTACAGGCGTTTTAGGGAGTGAGCTGAGCGCTCCAATTTCACTCTAGGACAGCAAGAGGCCACCTGGTTTTCATTAAGACCAGAGCCCTGTCCCACTGGTGGGCACCCATCAACTATCCCACCCCTGCCGAATCTAGTTTAAATTCCTCTGAATGAGTCTGCCAACTTCTGCCCCAGAACCCTTTTTCCTCTCTGAGCTAAACCCCTCCCATGTGGACCTGCAAGGTGTGGCATTTGATAAAACCTGTTATCAAAGAACCCAAAGCCCTGCCTGTAACACCAGTCCCGTACCCAGGCATTAATGGACTGAGTACTTCTATTCTGGCCTGTGTCCTCACCCCAAAATGGAAGAAATGACAAGAATACAATTTGTGGCCCAGCATTCTTCACCAAACATCCTAATGCCTTAAGGTCTTTCTTCATTCCCTGCAGGCTGTGGAATACAGCTTCCTTCCCACCTGTCTGGATGATCAGCAGTGTGTTACAGTCTCAATGGGGTTAGAGATCTAACCAGGTTAGGGAGCATCCTAGTGATGTCACTGATTTGGGCTCCAGGTAAACTGCAGAATTCCCTATGATGAGGGTCAGCTCTGCATATTGGGCGCTCAGTCCCTTTCAGGAGCAAGTCTCCAGTAACTAGGCCCTTTCTCTTCCTTGTGGAGGAGGTCTTCATACTACTGGAAGACTTCCTGGATTTATGTGACCTTGCCAGGACCTCCAGTGTGGGTTCTCTATACTCTATATCTGCCTTAGACTGGCTGTCTTCCAATAGGGGCTTGTATCTGTTGCTCAGTGGCAACTGGGAAGGTGGGGTAGGCAAGGGTGGTACTCACCTTCTGTCATGACCCTGCACTTGGCTCCACTCACCCTTTTCACCTGGGCTTCTGTCCTCTAACTGAGAACTATAGGATACAGGCCCCCCTGAATCCAGCTCTTATTTAGCCATTGTCCAGACTGCTGAGCCTGGCTCCACCAATCTACCTCTATTTTATCCTCTCTAATTCTCCTGAGCCTTTCTAGTTCAGCTTGTAGCCTTTCAACCTCATCTTGCAAATGTGCCGCCCGGTCAAGCATATAATCTACCATGCGGCCACTGCCGTTCTGAGCCACTTATCAGAAGGAAGAGAAACTGTTGTTTCTGCCACTGATAAAAACTGGGGATGCTTGAGTAGCTGGGAGAGAAGAAACCTCTCTGTTCTGAGATTGGATGTTAAAACGAAGTTCTTTACTGAGAGGGTGGTTAGGTACTGGAATAGATTGCCCAGGGAGGTGGTGGTGTCACCATCCCTGGAGGTGTTTAAGGAATGAGTGGACGTGGCGCTTAGGGATATGGGCTAGCAGTTAGATAATAGGGTAAAGGTTGAACTCGATGACCCTGGAGGTCCTTTCCAGCCATGATGATTCTGTGAAGGAACCTGAGCTTGATGCAGTTCAGGCTCTGAGGAATCAGGCCTGTTTTACCAGTGTTTGGCCATGCAAGCTACGCTGAAGGAATTTCCTAGCTTGGGATCATTCAGGGATAGAACTGGTGACCTGCACGCTGAAGAATTGAAGAGTTCGCCAGTCTGGAATGGCCAAAGGTTCGGCGTCTGCAGACAATGTCGTGTGACTCTCAGGGAAGATCTAACAAGTCTGTCGGAATGAAAAAGGGAGGGTGATGGCACCCCTCTCTGCTTGACCTGCATACTTTTTCCCAGGTCTGTAATGTAAAAACTAAAGGCCAATAACAGTATTAATCTCCCATTGTATTTTCTCAGAATTTGTGATGGCGTTGTGACAGAGTTTCTGGTTTGTACACAGTAACTTGCTTAACCTTTTTCTTCTTTCTGTACATAGTTGTAGATTTAAGAAACCCCTTTCATTTTCCTTAAGCTATACATTGTCTTTTAATTTCTGTCCAAGACCTCACTGAGACTTGGCTGCTTTCCTTCTGTTTACTTGTGGTTTGAACTCGCCACAAAAGGAAACAGGTTTTAGGGAAGATAATGGTTTCTCAGGCTGAATTATATGAGACAACTTTGATTAAAAGGAACAGTGCCAGGAACATGTGAGGCTGAATTTGTTTGATTGAATGGGGTCCTGACTTTTCTTTCAGTTACTTTGAATCAGATCAGGAATGCCTTTAGCTCTTCTGAAAATCTGAGAATGAATATTCCAATGCAGGGACCATTGCCCTTTAGTGCTTGGTGCAAGCAGGTGAGTTGGCCTAAAAGTAATACAGACTAAGACTGAAACACTAGCACCACTTCCAATGGTGCCAAGTGATCCTAGATCAGCTCGTGCTTCAGTGGAGATTATTGTGGGATGCTAGCAAGGCTTTGTCACTGGTGGTGCATTACATGGACCGTGCAGAACGAAATAGATTGTTGCTTCTTCTCATTGTTAAGATGATAGGTGACAAGAACAGACTTTCCAAGGGAAATTTGCTCCTGCTGCAACAAAACCAAGGAAAACATTGAGCACTTTCTCTGTCTCTGGTGATGGGGCTATGGTGGCCACAGAGTTTATACTCAAGGGACAGATGGTCACCCCACAGAGTTGCTGTGTGCTTTAGGATTTGACACAAAGCAGTCATCAGGTCAGTAGTGGCATGGCATCTTCAGGCAGCCTTACTGGAGGCTCCTACTTCCAGTGTAGGAATTATGTCTGAAAGTTAGGTAAACACCTTGTATATTAAGTCCTCAACTTCTGGAGTGAGACTTTTCCACAGACACATGTGAAAACAAAGTAGGCCATGCAAGTACTACTGGAATTATCCTGTATATTTAGAGTGTAAATATGGCTGAAATATTAATTGCTTAATTTTCAAATGGTAATTATTTTTTCATCACAATAGTTAAAAAAATCAACATCAAAATTTTCACAACTCTTAACTATACCATCAATGAGAGAACTGAAGAGTTAGAATCTTATTAAATGGTGAGATGCAGAAATAAAGTTATGTTGTGAATTCTGTTCATGAGCAAAGAAGTCATTTAGGCTTATCCTTGCTTATGAAGGGATAATCACATTACTAACGTACTGAGCTGTATGATTTGATAATAATACACTTACTTCTTCCACACAAAGCTTCATCAGTAGATCACAAATCACTTTACAAAAAAGAAAATATAATTAGCCTCATTTTATGCCACAAACTCTGAAAAGAAACATAAACTCCAGTAAAGAAATATTGTGCCTCATTCGTGGTTAATAAAATTAGTGTTGTTATCAACTCTGTGAATACAAGGCTAAAGCCTCTTAGTCACTAGCAGAGCTAAGAATCTTATGATTCAGATAGAATGACACAGACACCAGAATTCTGGTTTAAATTTTTGAATACTTTGATTCTCTTTCTTCAAATATTTCTATGTAATTATTCCAGCTCTATTCTCATATTTTTCTGTGAAATTGAGGTCTCTCCTCAGGCAAAGTAGGTGATATTAAGAATAACATGATAAAGCAAAATACAATATAGGTGTTCTGTCTCACTTTAAATTCCAATACATCAAGATGCTTACATTTCAGGTTTTTTTTTAAATTGGTAAATGCGAGTGCTACTATGCACCTAACTATGGTCTCCTCTAGCATCTCTGAAACAGTCTGCAATTTGGAGAGGAAGACAGATACTATCAGATTATAAAACTCTAGAACCCCGTGGGTCTTTTCTCCAGGTTGAACAACCCCAACTCCTTCACCCTGTCTTCACATAAGAGGTACCCCAGCCCTCTTATCATCCCTGTGGCACTCCTCTGGACTGCCTCCAACAGTTCAGTGTTCTTCTTGTATTAGGAACTCCAGAATTGGATGCAGTAGTCCAGGTGAAATCTCATGAGAGCAGAGTGGGAGAATCACCTTCCTGGACCTGCTGTTCACACTTCTTTTCATACAGCTCAGTTTATGGTTGGCCTTCTGGGCTGCTCTCACACATTGCTGGCTTGTGTTCAGCTTCTCATCTACCAACACCCCCAAGTCCTTCTCAGGGCTGTTCTCAATCCAGTCATTACCCAGCATGTACTTGTGCTTGGGATTGCCCTAACCCTCATGCAAGACCTTGGACTTGTTGAAACTCAGCTTTTTGCATGAACCCAGTTGTCAAGCCTGTCAGGTTCCTTCTGGAAGTGGCCTCACTCTTGTAGAGCAACATGATGAATTGGCAGGGAAAAAAATTCTATCTTCATTTTGGAATAAGGATAACTTTTAAACTTTTCTTTGTCAACACTTGAAAACTGTTTTTCAACTGAGCAGTATTTTGGTCAAGTATTTCGGTCAAGTATTTCTAACAGAAATTGATAACATAATATAGAGAGGTTGATCAGAAAAGTATGGTGACATAGATAAATTCGTCTACAATAATGTGCAAATATAATCTCCAGTTCTATTCCTTGAAGAGATTTGCAGCTTTAATATAATTGCTGAAGGAATAATGTAAGATGTTGAGATGTTTTTCTGTAATCAATGCATATGTTCTCTTCATTACTTCCATGTTGGGGTGAGGACATGGGCTGGAATAGAAGGATTCAGTCCATAAATGCCTGGCTACAGGCAGGGCTTTGGGTTCTTTGATAATGGCTAATTTTATAAGGCACCAGAACTTACAGGTATATATGGGGGAGGATTATCTCAGAAAGAAGAAAGGGTTCTGGAGCAGGAATCGGCAGGGCTCATTCAGAGAGCTTTGAACTAGATTTGAGGAGGGATTGTTGATGGGTGTGCACCAGTGGGACAGAGCTCTGATCTTGATGAAAACCAAGTGGCCTCCCACTGGTGAGACCACATCTGGAGTATTGTGCCCAGTTCTGGGCCCCTCAGTTCAAGAAGAACACAGAGCTGGTGAAGACAGTCCAGTGCAGAGCCACAAAGATGACGAAGGAAGTAGAACACTTCCCTTATGAGGAAAACCTGAGGGAGATGAGTCTTTGAGCTTGGAGAGGAGGAGACTGAGATTAATGTCTATAAATATGTGAGGGGTGGGTGTCAGGAGGATGAAGTCAGGCTCTTCTCAATGTCATCTAGTGATAGCACAAGGGGCAATGGGTGTAAGCTGGAACATAGGAGGTTCTATATGAATGTGAGAAGGAACTTCTTCATGGTGAGGGTGACAGAGCACTGGAACAGGATACCCAGGGGGGTTGTGGAGTCTCCTCCTCTGAAGAAGTTTAAAATCCATCTGGATATGTTCCTGTGCATCTTGGTCTAGGTGATCCTGCTCTGGCAAGTGCATTGGACAGGATGATCTTTCGAGGTCCTTTCCAGTCCCTGATATTCTGTGATTCTGTGATTTGAAGTTCTATTTATCTTGAGTTCTATGCATACCTGGTAGATAACTATACTGATATTTAGCAGCTTGTTCATGGTTTGTTTGCTGTTCTAAGTTGATATGCATGAAGGTAAATCTTACAAGTTTGGAGACAGTTGTTTGGTTTCTTAGTAACTGATTAGGAACTGATTAACTGAATTTTTGAGATCAAATTCTATGTAGTGATCTTCACTCTATCATGCAACTTATCAAAGGAGCCAGTAAGAAATGACAATCAAAATGTAACCTGCTGTTTCGATAGCTCTGGGGACAATTGAGCACAAGGATAGCTTGCCTAAAAAAGATCAAGTATCCTCAGCATTGGGGGGCTTTTAAGATCAAGGTAGACAATATTCTGTCAGGAATAAGGTAATTAAAATCCATGCATTGATTTCCTAGTGCTGCCTGCAGTTTTGTAATTCTTAAACATAATGACTAGTAGATCATTAGGAGTAACTAAAATTCTAGTTATTCAATAAAAACAAAGCAATTTTTGCTTTGCATAAAGGCAAGTATATATTGGTTTTCCTTGTCTAAATTACAATTAAATAATTTAATTTTCCTAGCAGTATTAGTAACTTTTTTGTTAAATTTTTTTATCTTACAGTAGCGTATTGTGGATCCTTATTTCTTCAAAAGCTGAGCCTTAAATATTGTGCTCTAAGCAAAAGTAATACAGCCATTTGCAATTTCCTATGAAGAAAATTCTCTTCGGTAATAGTTTGTTCCACTGACATTTTGGTGGAAATTGTTCTGGATTCATCAGATTTATAATGCTTGAAAGACATGAATTTATGCAGCTCATAATAACACAGAAAATTGTAGCAAAGATCCATTTCTGATGCACTTAATGATAGCCTTTCTGGGACTGTCCTCAATTATCTTTTCTTTGTCCTTTTCAGCATCATGCTTCCTCCATAGCTGTGCTGATGCATTGGTTTTGTGCTTTTAACAGCCTGGCTCACCCAGGATGATTTTTGTGTTAGTAGCTGCTCCACTGTGTCTATCTGCCTCATGCTAGTGGTCATAAGCAGTAAAATGTCATGAGCGGATGCAGAAGGTCTGAGTGTAATGTGCTTGTGTTGGTTAAACGCTGCCCTTCAGTGTCCTGGTGCTATGTTGTGCCTAATGGCATGCAAAAGCTAGAAAGTGCCAGTGATTCCTGGCATGCAAACACCCTAAGATGAACTGGAAGCAGGCAGAAACAGCCACCATCAGTGAGAAAATGAGCAATTGCACCTATTAGTGCACTCAACTGCCCATTCAAAACAGCTTTTACTAGAAATCTGTTTGAGTTATTACATCATATCCCTTAATTAATGCATGTAACCAAAGTTATTGTTAGCAACCATAAGAAAGCACAAAATTCAGTTGAAATGTACAAATTTAGAACTGAGCCAATTACAAAGCCTTATTTTAATCCAAAGAGGTGACCGGCACATATTATACACATATCATATATAATAGGAACACCATGGAGGAAGAAAGAGCATGGCTGCTTCTGCTTTTTTAAAATACAATAGGCAGCAAACCTGGATGCTGGGAATGACACAGTATATGTGTTCGAGTGGGTATGGGAAATCTGTAATCATGAGAAGACTGACAGTTGTGTGCACAGTCATTCCCTTCTAATAGATAGCCAGTGTTAGTACGGCTGGGCATATATGAAGAATAAGCCAAGAAAACCTGCTTTTCCTGGATTAAATCCCTGCAGCCACAGAAGCTTTGTGAATCACAGACTCAAATTTTTCTCCAGTGGCTCTAGAATGTTTTCATTTCTTTTTAAAATAATTAATTAGTGGTTTCCAGTGTCAATTATGGTTAATTTTTAATATATAGCCCATAAAATATGTCCAGAGAGAAGCTTCCAGGGATCACGAATTGCTGAGCCAGAAATGGCAACACTGAGGTACAATAGTTTCACTTGGACACAAAATCTACATATCCTGAAGAGATGACTTAAAAGCAGTCAATTAGCCTTTAAATGCCTTCAGAGATCCCACATAGTAACACAGATGCCAAGTTCTACCCACAGACAATCTGCAAAATTTCCTAGTGCTCAGAAATTGCCCCGATCTAGACAAAAAAAGAAATTATCTGATTTAAATCACCTACATCTGATAAATTAATTTTAACTTTCCTTCTTCTTCAGTATTTTCATAAATTTTATTCTTTTAATTTTTAAGATATTATATTAAAAATATTTATCCATTAAGGTAGTTTATTAAGAATGGAAGTCAACTTTATATTATGGATGCATGTATCGGTTGAGAAGGACTTCCTGGGCAACAAAAAGGGCAGCAAAGACACACTATGCCAAGTGACTTCATTAGTTTTGTGCAGAACAGATGGTCTTTTCTATTACAGGAATATCTGGGGAGAATAGTTTGAAACCTCATGTAAAAATTTCCTATTTCTTGTTTTGTGTTGATCTCATCCTAGTTGCTTGCTGTGTAAGATGCAGGTCTCAGATGTTGTTACATTTACTGTTATTTTAGAAATCTCTTTTATTTTCAACCTAGTTGAGCAACGGCTTTCCCTAACAGTAAGGAGAATTTAAAGACTGCGAGTCTGTGGCTGGTGAGTAAAGGTAGAGCTCAATCCTTATTTCCAAAGCATGCAGGACTGAAAAACAAAATAGAGAAGGTATTTGACACAGTGCATGTCAAGTGCTGGAAAGGCTTTTGCAGTAGTGTAAGTGCAGAAACACGTAAACACATGCAGTTGTGAACACTTAGGTCTTTAATATCATGGTTATGAAAACGAAAGCTCTAAGATCCTATAACTATGTTTTCCATACATGAATGTATCTGTCTTGCAAAGCAACTCTGTGTTGTATGCACTTACAGTAGTAGTAACAGAAACCTATTTCATTGTCTTTGCGAAATAGAGGCATTACAGTGCTGCATATTGCTTGGTGCACATTGGAGTTTAAATTTCTTTTCCAAATGATGTAGTGTTTTAGGGCTAGGAGAGCGTAGGTGTGGTTAGGAGGGGCGTGGAGGGGGTGGGGGTATTGCTTTGATTAGTTTGCTTGGTTTATTTTAATAATCCCAAAGCAAAAACCCAGGGGTAAATATGCAGATGAATATTGATGAGAAAGTGCGGAACATCTGGCAACAGGAGAAAGAACTTGACTCTTAAGTCACAAGGTAGCATGCACACTAGGTCTTCAATTCTAATTTGGAGAACTACTTTAGAGTTATGGCTATCTATATTACACCCTATATTAAAATATTAACATACAACAGGTGCTCATCTTAATTCAGGAGCCATAAAGATTCTAGTTTTTTGGGTTTACAGCATTATTCTTACCCTGAAAAATGCAAGTGTTGGTATCCCTGAGACACCTGAGCTGTTGTTTCAACTGCTTCTGTGAATTCATATGGTCACAGGTCTGTGAACAAGTGGAAACTTGCTGCTTTGTATAGTTACCAGTGGATGCAAATCTCTGGTTATCACCATTTGACTATTTCTCCTGAACTAACCAGGTAGCTAAACAATAAAACTAAGAGTACAATTTGATCCACAGTAGTCTAAGGGAAAAGACTAATTATCAGTTGAGCCATTTAGAATAAATTAAGCATAAACATATTTAAAATTTTTAACAATTATATTATCTTAAACTGATAAGAACAAGAAAGAAAACTTCTGAAGAACAGTAGCAACTTCCTGTGAGAATGAAAGGTCTCACAAATGGAAGATGAAAAGACACCACTTATTAATAATGATTTATGCTATAGGTATAGTAGTCTATAAAAAAACAAGGGAACAGGAAGGGGAAGTAGTCACTATATGTCCAGCTGAGAGGTTCAAGTTGTTGAAAATAATGATGCAACTATTATATTCTTTCATAAAACAAAACCAGGATAAGATTTTTTTAAGCACTTCAGTATTTTTTAACATCCTCTCGGGATAATTTTAAAATGTTTCCCACTGTGTGATTTATTTAGTCACCTATTATTGTGTCCAGTTCTGGGCTCCTCAGTTCAAGAGGGATGTGGAGCTGCTGGAGAGAGTCCAGTGTAGGGCAACGAA
>JAOXOE010078000.1:0-28060 GCA_028565055.1 Phoeniculus purpureus
AGAGAAGGAGACTCCACAACCTCCCTGGGCAGCCCCTTCCAGTGCTCTGACACCCTCACTGGGAAGAAGTTCCTTCTGATATTTATATATGGAACCTCCTCTGTTCCAGATTACACCCACTGCCCTTTGTTCCTGCATCACAAGAGAGAGGAAACAGAAGTTTCCCATCTATCTTTTCTACCACATACCTTTATTTGGTAGAGTTATTTGTCATCTCCTCTTGTTAATCTCCTTTCTAAAAGAAATAATTCCATTCTTTTCAATCTCCCTTAAATGTTTTCAAGTGTTCAATAACTATGCCCTTCTCTGTAGCCCTCTATAATTCTGTGCAATTTTTCTCCAAAAAAAGAGGCGACTGCTGTTGTAGAACTAAGCACCATAATTGCATAACTTCTGCAGTATTCTTCTCTAGCCCATAAGTTTTTTATGCAGTTTGACATCTCATTTGCTTTTTTCCATCACTGTGATGCATTAAGTAGAGGTTCCAGTGATCTATTTGTAATGATATGCATCTTCATCTCCTTAGATGATAAAACCATCAGACTTCTAATTCAACTGTTGAAGGAAAAGTAGTTTCAAAGAATCCTAGAATCATTAGGGATTGGAAGGGACCTCAACAGATCATCTAGTCCAGTCCCCCTGCCACAGCAGGATTGCCTAGACCAAGTCACACAGGAACACATCCAGAGGGGTCTTAAACATCTCCAGTGAAGGAGACTCCACAACTCCCCTGGGCAGCCCCTTCCAGTGCTGTCACCCTCACTGGGAAGAAGTTCCTTCTGATATTTATATGGAACCTCCTCTGTTCCAGATTACACCCATTGCCCTTTGTTCTATCACTAGATGACATTGAGAAGAGCCTGGCTCCATCCTCCTGACACTCACCCTTCACATATTTATAGTTTGGGGGATTTGTTTTTGTACTTTGTATTTCCTATGTCCATGTATTGTCTGCTCTGCATTCTAAGGTTCTTTTCTCGTGTGATGAATAGCCTAAATAATTTTATAAGGTCCCAGATTCTGCAGGTAAAAGTTTGCCTTCTCTTTTGTATAACCCTTGTTCAGGAAAATGCGTTTTTCTTATGCACAGTGAGCTTTCAGCCCTGGTTTTCTAGTGCTGGTGATGTTTTATCTCTCCTAGAGCAAACAGACCTACAAGCTTCTTCCAATTCATATTTTCTGCAGATTCATCTACAAACAGTACAACTCACAGATGGAAAAAGGAACAAAGGAAAGAAACTAAATGGAAAACCCACCTGGATATGTTCCTGTGCGACTCTGTCCAGGTGGTCCTGCTCTGGCAAGCGGTTGGACTTGATGATCTTCCGAGGTCCCTTCCAATCCCTAGTGTTCTGTGATTTCCAGTTCAGTCCCCCACGTTTTCAGATTGCTGCATGGAAGATATTAATTCAGGATTTGTTAATAAAAACATCCTCTCGCCATTCCTTCTCCCATCCCACTACACAGAAAATGAGCAAAGACAACATTTTTACTTTGCTGAAGTTTGGAATCTTACCTGTTGTGTAATTAAAATGTCTGAAAAGCATCCAGATACTGATCAGCCAGGTGTAAAGGTGATCCTGCTGTGGCAGGGGGATTGGACTAGACGACCTTTTGAGGTCCCTTCCGATCCCTAATGTTCTGTGATTCTGTAAAGTCATTGCTAGCACCCTGGGATGTTAATAATGTCAAGGTATTTTATTTTACTTTGTAAGTTGTAAAGAAATGGTTTTCAGTTGGTAGCCGTGCTTTGCAAGAGAAAGAAACAAGGGCTGAGAAGCTTGCTAGTTGTAGAGTTCCTCCTCCAGTCTGCAGTGCTCACAGATCCATATTCACACAGCAGCAGAAGTGTATGGAACCAGCTCATTGCTGAAAGCAGGACAGTTGCATTAATGCAGCCATCCTCTCAGACTGGGAAGCAAAACCTAGCAGCGAAATATCCTACTGTTGTGACATTACTATTCCTTAGATCTGTCTACATGTACAGAGATAACTCCTGAAGCGCTGAGTGTGCCGCTACGCAGACTTCACCATAGAATTTGAGCGCAGAAACTCAAGCTTTTTTCTAGTAGTCAGTATTCAGTTTGTGAAGAGTGATTATTATTATTTTTAAAGTAATTATGTTTTGGGGTATTTCTGAAAGAAGTCAGAGTTCTTAACATGTTTGTCTCCCATTGTTGTGGCACTTGGCTTATGTCATAGAATCACGGAATCATTAGGGATTGGAAGGGACCTCAAAGATCATCTGGTCCAATCCCCCACCACAGCAGGATCACCTAGACCAAGTTGCACAGGAACATGTCCAGGTGGGTTTTTAAACATCTCCAGAGAAGGAGACTCCACAACCCCCCCTGGGCAGCCTATTCCAGTGCTCCATCACCCTCATTGGGAAGAAGTTTCTTCTGATATGATGAACTTATTTTGTGGTGGACACAGAGTGCTCTAGATGGCTCCAAGACATACTCATCCCTTGCCAAATCTGGGCCCACTGGCAACACTGGTGACACTTCTAAGTTAAATTAATGGAAGAGCAAAAAAATGTTATTTATAGATGCTGTGAGATCCATGAGAACATGGGCGAGAAACAACTGTAGGGACACTCAGGTTGGTGAACAAGGAGAGAGCGGAGGCACTTCAGGCACTGGAGAAGAGAGATACACCTGCAGCCTTTGGAGGGCTCCACAATGAATCAAGGTGGATGTGCTCTGAAGCAAGCTGCACTCTGTGGAGAGCCCACACTGGAGAAATCTGCACCTGAGTGACTGCTCCCCATGGAGAAGACCCACGTTAGAGCAGTTCTCGAAGAATCAGTGTGTGGGAAGGAGCCAGTTTGGAGAAGCTCCTTAAACACATAGGAAAGTTCATTTTCCACAAAGACAGAGGAAGACAGTGAAGTCTCTTTGCTTCGCTCTCATGTAAACAAGCTGGGAGATCCGCAAGAGTACTTGCAACAGCAAATACCAAACGTGAGCATGGAGACTTGACCATCCTATCTCAGTCTTTTCTGCTGTAAAATGATGTGGACCATAAACTTGGGATCCAAGTGTTTGGAAGAAGTTTGATGTCCTCAGTTGCCCTTTTAGCTCGTACTTGTTTCTTCAAAGCCTATTGACTCACAGAATCACTCTGGTTGGAAAAGACCCCCAGGATCACCGAGTCCAACCTTCTACCCTACCTTACAGGTTCACTCCTAAACCATATGCCTCAACACCTCATCCAAACAATCTTTAAACACATCCAGGGATTGCGACTCAACCACCTCCCTGGGAAGCCCATTGCAGTCCCTGAAAGCCACAAAGCAGCCTGGCAGAATGAGTTTTTCACCAAGAGAACCTGACATTAGATTACAGCAGCTACAAAGGAGAGTGAGTAAAGCTGAGGAAATCAAATCACAGAGATCTATCTGAGAAAGATGTAATTTGTGGCGTGAAGTGTCGACAGCTAGCAGAACAATAAGGGCACTCTGGCTGAAAACAAAACCTGTAAGGCATGTAGAACCTGTGATTGCTGCAGAGGCAGCTGTGTTACACAGGCACTGAAATAAGGCAATAAAAAAAACCAGCAGTAAAACAGCCAAGGCTGATGGCAGTGAGCAGGAAAATCACTTTCTGTGCTACAAGCTGCTGAGGAATAAGTAAAAGGCCAGGGAAAGATTAGTATCCTAGAAAACATTGATTTCTAGATGAAATATGAATAGTGAAGAAAATATGTGAATTGCCCTGCAAAGACCATGTTTGTTGGTGTGCAGGTGTTACTGGGTTGCTTCTGGAAAATGGCTCTTTGTTTTTTCCTTTCACATGCATTGCACAAGTTAGGTTCCAGCTTCTGAGCCATGAAGAGCTAAAACCTGTTTAATATCGTATTTGCCTCTTCATCCACTCTATGTAAACTTATTCTCTGGAGGAACTTTAAATCCATAGAAAAGTTCATTTTCCACTTAACACCAGTCTCCTATGGAGATGTTTGAAAGCCACCTGGATATGTTCCTGTGTGACTTGGTCTAGGTGATCCTGCTGTGGCAGGGGGATTGGAGTAGATAATCTTTTGAGGTCACTTCCAGTCCCTAATGTTCTGTGATTCTCTGATTATGATAGATTTTGTTGCATAGAGGCAAACTGCCTAATCTCTTTCCTGAACCTCAGATCCCAGGAGCAGCTCTGACTGTGCTGGAAAGTACTTGGGGGTATTTAAAGCCCAGATTCCTGTAGATAAAGAATAATGTAAAAGCTCTACACAATTTTCCTATTTTGAGGAGAAATCTGGCTTTCGATCTGTACATACTAGATTTCCAGCATGCCTACACATATGACCATCTGTTGGGTGGCACCGTGCCCGTTCTCAGACACATGATACCAGTTTAAGGAGGAACAGGCACCAGCCAAACTGGAGCTGACAAGGATAGCCTTCACATTAGAAGACAGTCCTTACGACAAGCTGTGTTGATTAGCACTACACACTTCTGCAAGATGGTACCTCTGTGGTCAGTAAAGACTCTTTTCTATGGGTCAGAGATAACAGAACCACAGAACATTCAGGGATTGGAAGGGACCTCAAAAGATCATCCAGTCCAATCCCCCTGCCAGAGTAGGATCACCTAGACCAAGTTGCACAGGAACATAGAAGCTGACAGAAGGTACTGGAGGCACTAGTGGGCACCTGCCTCTTCTGATGATGCCACCTGATCTAGTTTCTCTCTGGTGTCCAACTATGTCCTATTTTCTCTTGGATACCTTGTGAACAGCAGGAAAATAAGTGAGAACATGTTTTGATGGAAGTAAGTGCAAAATCCACCCAAATAGAAATGTCCATTAAACTTACAGTCCAGGTCATGAGCTGAGTTAGGTCCATCCTGTCTGCAGTATCCTGGCTTCAGAGAGGGAGGAGGAGAGTCTCATAAACTATCTCCCTGAGGGGTGTCTGCAAGCAGCCTCACTTTTATACTGTGGTGCTGCTTCAACAACTTCCCCCCTGAAGCAGGTACCTGTCATCATCCAGTCTAGTGTCTCTCTCTCAAGGTTATTTAGTTCTGCAAAAAAAAGCTAGGGCAGTATTTTTCTCCACACTCCCCCATGAGAATATGGGCATTCACAGTTTCCCACTTGGAAAAAAGGAACCATCCATGTGTCAGCCTCTGTTCTCAGCACTTCAAGCCCACTACACTCACATCTACTTGTTGAGAACTTAACATTCTCAGTTGCTCACACCTGATTAAAATGCAGTGTCTAATGGAGCACTAACCTTTTTAGGTGGAAAGGAGGAGGGGAAAAAGAATCATGAGCTGCCAGAACTAACAATGCACTTATGAATTTGTAATTTAAATGATAAAAGGCATCAAAAAGAATTTTCAATTATTTACTAATTGTTTCAGCTAGAAACATAATTATAGTAATTTACTGGAGGTTGCTTTAAAAACAGTTTGCTTTAAAAAAGTTTTCAGTTGACTCAGAGTAACTTGAAAGAAATTCACAGCAGTCTTTGCATTAGAATTAAGGTGCTCTGCAGCACAGCAAAAATGGATTATTCTGAGTTGTTTTAGTCACTTTTCTGAAGTGGTCTGCAGCTGGACTGGCACTGTGTGCATTTTCTGTCTCTGATTCATGTGTAGGCTTCTGCTGAGCTCTAATCAAATTGCTGTCAGTCAAACCTATGGTTAATCAGCAAAAATCACGACAGTTACTAGAGACTTGTGGTGTTGACAGCTCCATATCATGTTCTGGCTAGGAGACACATACAAAAAGGGAAAATAAAAAGTAGATAACAATCAAAATCCACACAGAAAGTTAATTTTGCCTCAACCAGTCTGATAATAGCTTTTGATCTAGAAAGGTCTTTCTTCTACAATTCATTTTGCATTTCCGCATCTCCTTTTGCCAGAACTCCTTATTGTTAGTTGTGATCGTAATGAGTTGGAGGGGTGTTTCTAAGATATTCACAGAGTCACAGAACATTAGGGATTGGAAGGGACCTCAAAAGATCATCGAGTCCAATCCGCTCTCCACAGCAGGATCACCTAGATCCAGTCACATAGGAACATGTCCAGGTGGGTTTTAAATGTCTCCAGAGAAGGAGACTCCACAACCTCCTCTGGGCAGCCTGTTCCAGTGCTCTGTCATCCTGACTGTGAAGAAGTTCCTTCTCACTTAATTTTTTTAAATGAGGAATTGAGTAACTCTGTCTTTCATTTCTGGATTTAAATGCTCAGATGTCTACGGACACAGGACACAGTACCAGTCCATCTCTGGTCTGTTTTAGAGAAGCCATTAAAGCAGTTCAGAATATTGTAGTTCTGTTCTAGTTCTGCCACATGGGAGGGCTGGTCTCTCTCTAATTACAATGCGAAGATTGCTATTAGCACCTTTAACGTCTGAGCCAGTCATCTAAGCTCTCATTATAATCAAGGGAGTTTTAATCAAGTCAGCCAATGGAGAATTTACCTGTCCAAATGTAGGTGTTTGCTTTCAGAGACAAATAGCTCTCCAGGCTCCATATCTGCACTGGCCAGACCTCCATTAGCTGCCATCAAAGGTTAAATCTCTGGCTCATGCAGGCACCTAAGTTTAGGCTCCTAAATCTTCACATAAATTGCCTGAATTTGGTAACTGCAATGTGTTGGGCATTTATTGGTGCGATAGATGTGCTAATAGAAAATATTTTGAAAACTTTTCCCTGCAGTATTTTTTCTGAGCATAATTAAAGGGGATTTTTTTTTTGATACATTGGAGAGTCCCAGGCAGAGAATAGAAACTGTTGTGCTCAGAAATGTGTGTAGACTTTGCAGAAGAGTCCCGGTTTCAGACAACTATCCTACATAATCCAGGACTGTGGGTAGGTCTATATTTATAAGTAGAGCTGGAGAGCCAACAAGAAATAGGGGGAAAATGCTTAAATGTTTATTTTATACTTGCAAAGTTGTATTGACTCTTTGCACTTGTCTTTAGCTGAACAGTCTGCTGCCGTGTGACTTTTTAGAGGTGGCAAGTTGTACTTTTGTGGAGATGTCCTGCTCTATCTGTGTTCTGGCCCCGGAACTCTAATTCCTCAGCTGAATAAATTAAGTCCTTGTCCATTTCTTATTTTCATCCTTTCTGCCTTTCATGCATAAGACCTTCAGTCAATTTTTTGTTAGTTTTCCTTTTTAACTTTGTTTCTAGTGGTTTTGTTTTCAGTCTCCTTTTCCTCCACTCCCCATTGGGCTCACTTTGCTTCTCCCCAGCACAGAACTGAATCTGTGCGAATGCCAACAGCTGCTTCCTAAGGGTGAATTCCGCTTGGAGATTTAACTCCTCCCTCAGACCTCTGATGCATTTAAATGATTCTGGAGGGTTTTTTTAGAAAACCCGAAATTTCCACTGTGTTTTTAATGACAGTGTCCATACTCTCTGCAGAAAAGCAATGCAGCTATTTTCTAGGCTACTTCCTTATGTTTTCAGCTTCCTATTGAGGTGGGTCTTTGTTATTGGATTGAGGTGTGTTTGTTCCACATTGGTAGAACAATGAAAGTGAAATCACCCTGCTTAGGTTTCTATTTTTTGCCTGTTTATTAAATAATAACGTGAAGTAATATGATGCAACAAGCCCCTTACGGTTAAGGTCACTTAAGTGAACAAGCTCAAACTAGTAACACTCTGAAGAGCGCTGCAATGGCTGTTGTTGCCTGAGAAAGCACGTTGTACCACACATTGACAGAAAACACTTCGCCAAATACGCCACGGGGCTTACGCTGGAACACTAGGACATTTTACTAGGTATTACATGAGTTTGTGATCAGCTTTATGTGTTTGTTTTCCAAAGAGCTCAGTAAGCCTGATCAGACCTGACTGAGTTGCTAAGTCCCTAGGAAATTATGCCTCCCTGAAGTCAGTGTTTTGCTTAGCTGCGTGCTACTACTGGCAAGAGTGGTTGCAGCTCTGTGTCTTTCTGTAGGAGGAGGAATGGTTTTTGGAGGGGAGATATTATACTGGCTGTCACCTAGACAAGTCTAACTCCTTCTCTGGAGATGTTTAAAACCCATCTGGATATATTCCTGTGCGACTTGACCTAGGTGATCCTGCTGTGGGGTTCAGATTAGACTGGATGATCTTTTGAGGTCCCTTCTAATCCCCAATATTCTGTGATCTCTTTAGTCATCTTGGATGTGATTTCTCCAAGGTACATTGTAGATCAAAATAAAAAGCATTTGAAGTCAAAAGAAAGCATAGTTCAGGTAGCAGAATCACAGAAGATTAGAGATTGGAAGGGACTATCTTCTAGTCCAATCCCCCTGCCACAGCAGGATCATCTAGACCAAGTTGCACAGGAACACGTCTATATGGGTTTCTAAACATCTCCAGAATAAGCGACTACACAACACCCCTGGGCAGCCCCTTCCAAGGCTCTGTCACCCTCACCATGAAGAAGTTTCTTCTTATATTGGTGTGGAACCTCCCATGTTCCAGCTCTCACCCATTGCCCCTCGTCCTATGAGTAGATGGAGCAGAGCCTGGCTCCATTCTCCTGACAACCATCTTTCACATTTATAAACGTTAATGAGGGGCTACAGGAAGGCTGAAGAGGGACTTTCTACTACGGCATCTAGTGATAAGACAAGGTGGAATGGGTTCAGACTATAAAAGGGGAGATTTTAGAGTGGATCTTAGGAAGGAATTCCTCACTATGAGGTGCTGAGTGACTGGAACAGGTTGCCCAGGGAGGCTGTGCATGACTCCTCTGAAAGTGTTTAGGGCCAGGTTGGATGGGGCTCTATAGACAATCTGATCTGGTGACAATGTCCATGCCCATGACAGGGATTGGAAGGCATCTTGAAAGATAGCATACCTAACTCTGAGAAAAGAGAATCCAGGTAAATACAGACTGGCCATCTTTATCTCAATCTAAAAAACAATCCTGGAAACTGTTTCAAAACATATGAAAGACAGGAAGATTATTTGGAGAAGTCAGTGTGTAGCTAGAAGGAATCAGGCTTTAGCAACATGATCACCTCATATAGAGAAGTGCCTGGCTTGGTGGATGAGAGAAAATGCAGTGGATGTTGTTTCTCTTGACACTAGAAAGGCTTTTGTCTGTTTCCTGTAATATCCTCACAGAACCACTGATTCTGAGATACGTATGGAGTAGAGCGCTCTGGACCTTTAGTGAACATCATCTGCTTTATGGGATTCTTACTGGCTATGTTTGCACCTAACGGTTCTCAGGCTAGGAAGGAATGTAATGCTTTTTTGTCTTGTCTGATGACAAGAAAAAGGATTGCACTAGGTTTCCATGTGTCAGCACCTGCCAAATTAACTCAAGAAAGGATTCTGGTCGCAAATCATATGGTCTTCCTTGCATTAAATTTGCAGACATGAGGCACTGTAGTAGTCTGGATTTGCCAGCTCTTTTTGAAAAGGGATTCATTAATGAAAATGATTAGTTACAGCCGTTTAGTTCACAGACTAAACGTAGATACCTATCTTTTTAAAGTCTTGGCAGTAGATTAAGCTTCTACTGATGCTTAATTTTCCTTCCTCTCATAGTATTTTAAAGCATATGGCTGAAGTTATTCTGCAACTTCCATCCGAGCAACTCTGATGCTTAAAATGTTAATCAGATGGTACTCTTCCATGTGACACTGTGAAGCTCTTGGGGTTTTAGATGCTGCTAAGTAGATGCAAACTATTGTGATTTGATAGGAATTTCAATCAAGAAAATATAAACAGATGGGTCACCCTGTGATAACCAGAAATAAAGTAGAGAATGGAGGAGTTATCCTACTTTTATGAAGCAGAAGCTGACTATTAGGGCATGTGCTGTCAGGCTGAAGCCTGGCCAATTGCATTCCAGTTCCTAACTGTGTGAATCAATATGTGGAGTTACTGAAATTCATTTCTCATAGATTATGTCTTATACCCATTCCCACCTGCTCCCTCTGCAGTATCCCAAGATTCAACGTGTTCCCTGAATTCTCATGATACCATCTAGTTTATCCCATGCTCCCTTACACCTATAGCATTCACAGAATCACAGAACATTAGGGATTGGAATGATCAAAAGATCATCTAGTCCAATTTCAATTTCAACCATCCTGTGGTTCTACAATTCTCATTTCTTTTGCTACAAAGAGGTGTGTGTCTGCAAACATGGATGATACTGACTGATGTACCTGTAACTTGCAATGCTTCTTTTAAACTCATTATCTATTCTTCTGACAGGCTTAGAGCTCCAACAGAAAAAAGTCTATAGAATTTGTATGCATGGAGTACCATCGTACCAAGCTGATTGTCTTGAAAAGATGATGTCTATTGATTTCCTAAATGTTCTCACAACTAATAAGAATGTGTAGTGGAACACACAACCTTGAAGTAGACTTTTAAACACCCTTTAAAAGCTGGAGTACTCAATGTTTTCTTTGCTTATGCTTCTCTAAGCTTCTGGTGAGAAGTAAAGAGAATGCCCAGCAGCAGATAAGGACTGAGTTAGGGAATGTTTGCAAGGACTTGACCTGCAAGTCCTTGCAAACTTAAAGTGCAATCCAAGGGTACTGAGAGAGCTGATAAAGTCCTTGCAAATATGCTGTTATGTTCCTGTACAACCTTCTCTAGGTTATTCTGCACTAGCAGGGAGGATTGGACTAAATGATCTTCAGAGGTCCTTCTAACATCTACCATTCTGTGATTCAGTGACCTCTGAAAGCTCATGGAGATGGGAAAAGGCTTTCCAATGACCTGATGAAAACAGATGTCTATTCAGAATAGGCCAACAGTTCAACCTCAGGAACTGCAGATTGGTCTGTCTCATTTCAGTCCATGGGAAAACAATAGAGTGAACCCTCCTGGAGGACACAGCTGAGCACGTGGGAAAGAAGATAACTGGGAACAGTCAGCATGGATTTGCCAAAGGTAAATCATGCCTAGCCAATCTGACTGTCTTCTGCAATGAAATTATTCTGTGATCAATGGATCGCTATGAAATCACAAGACCACAAGCTATTCTGCCAGAGGTAATAAAATCTGAGTTCAGACTATTTATTTGGACAAATACTGACTCAGATAAAGACAGGGCTGCTGAAGAGAGTGTTGTCTATTAGGAGATACTTTATGTGGCACATCCATATTTTATTATGGAATCCATGTCTTCACATAGCTATGAAGCAAGACAGTCTTGTAAAAATACACTACATTTTTATATAGAAAAGCAACCCTTGAATTCTTTTCTGCTTAATCCTAATTATGCTGGAATGCCAGCATTTTTATTGCAGGTAATAGAAAGCACTGAGCCCCGAGCTGATTATCAGTCAGAGCTAGGAGCATCATGCAAGGACCAAATTGCCATAATCTAACCCAAACAGATCTGCTTCTCTTCCTATCTCTTCCTGCCCATAAAGAGTAGGTTTGCACTCCTCCAGGTAAAAGGCTTGGAAGCATAAATATAACTTCTCTACCCATCCTCTCTCATTTTCCTGTGGATGTAAACAAGCATAACTAACCGTCTAAACCCAGATAAATTGCTTATCTACTTTTTCCATTCTCTGCTTAAGTCTTGTGGTTGAGATGTACATACACACTAAGCACTCTGACGATCCATTCCTTCAGGAATCAGTCAGAATGGAATAACATTTCCTTTTGTAAACAGATTAGATTGACTTTTGTGTAAGGTACCTTCAAATCTTTTTCTAACCCTCAAAAGAAACACCTGAATTAAGCCTCTGCTCTTTAATCATCACACTAAGTCCGTGTATTCATCAAAACTGGACTGATCACGGAGACAGTGGTCAGGCACTGGACTGGGTTGCCCAGGGTGGTGGTTGAGTCCCCATCCCTGGATGAGTTTAAAAGATGCTTACATGTAGTGTTGGGGGATCTTGTTTAGGGGTGACATTGTAGAGTAGGATTGATGGTTGGACTCTATGATCCCATGGGTCTTTTCCAACCTAGAATTATCCCATGATTCTATCCTTAACAAAATTCTGTATCACTCCTGGATCCCTCCACAAGATCCATGACTCCATGCTCATTTAAATATTTATAGTGACAATTAATATGAAATAAATACTTCTGAAATTCAAACTTCTGCAGTAAATTTTTTCTGAATGGAACTATCTCAATGGCAAAGGATTCTGAAGTGTTTTCACACTTCAGAAACTATCGAACACTCAGGCATTCATTTTATGTTTTCAGCTACATATATCTAAGATGCCATGAAAAAACCCAACCAAACAATTATTCAACCACAGGAAATCAGGGATTGGAAGGGACCTCGAAAGATCATCCGGTCCAATCCCCCTGACACAGCAAGATCAACAAGATCACCTAGATCCAGGCACACAGGAACATATCCAGGCAGGTTTAAAATGTCTTCAGAGAAGGAGACTCAATGACAATAAGAAAAATCTATATGTGACCTACAAATCATATGAAAGTCATACTGAGCGGATCTTAGAGTGCGGAGAAAGAAACCGTCACCAGTTCTCCTTATGAAGGACCTCAGATCATAAGAGTTTGCTGAACCCCCTCCACTCCCATAAGATTGAAGCCATCAACCTGTGAGTCAGAAGGGAAGTTGTAGGATGATCACAACACCAGAAAAAGGATTGCTGTGTGCACACATGGGAATGTGGATAATAGCCACAACTGTATTATTGCTGTAAATGAGACAACTTCTTGTACAATAATATTCTTTATTTTAATTTCTGAAAGTTATCTTTTTTAGTGGGAACTTGCAGATTACCTCTTCACTAACTGATATTAAGACAGAACAGCTCATCTGAAGTTTCATTAGCAAAAACAGGAGTCTAGATTCAGTGGTCTAATCTAGTTTGTTGTTCTCCTTTGTTTAATTTAATGTGATGTTATGCAAGGAGCTTCTAGCTGATGATGATTCATATAACGCAAAGCCTTTTGTGTAGACAGTGAGCTTCAGTCAAACTCATTCGACAAAACCTCAGTATAGTGGTGCTGTGGGCTCTGAGGGAACATAAAAGGTGGCCATCCTCCGCCTTAATATCTGCTCTTGGATTGCAAATGCTTAATTATTATGTTAATGTTGCTTTTACCATAGCCATGCCAGGAAAATTGCATAGGTCCAAATAAACTTGAATTAAGAAATAACTTCAGTGCTGCTATGGTGCTGCCTTTGGGAACATCGTCCAGACAGAACTTAATTCACACTTTTACTTGCTCTCAGGTACAGACACATGAATCTTCAGTACCTGCAGCATCAAACATTCCCTTACCAGATATCAGTATAGGTTGGGGACTGACCTGTTGGAGACTAACACAGCAGACAGGGACCAGGTGGACAGCAGGATGACCGTGAGCCAGCAAGGGGCCCTTGTGACCAAGAAGGCCAATGGCATCACAGGGTGGGTGAGAAGGGGGGTGGTTAGCAGATTGAGAGAAATTCTCTTCCCCCTTCACTCTGCCCTGGTGAGACCATATCTGGAATATTGTGTCCAGTGCTAGGCCCCTCAGTTCAATAAGGGCACAGAACTGCTGGAGAGAGCCCAGCGCAGAGCCACAAGATGGAGTAGAACATCTCCCTGATGAGGGAAGGCTGAGGGAGCTGGGTCTCTTTAGCTTAGAAGAAAGGAGGCTGAGGGGTGACCTCATTAATGTTGATAAATGTGTAGAGGGTGTGTGTTAGAAGGGTGAAGCCAGGCTCTGCTCAGAGTCATCCTATGATAGGACAAGGGGCAACAGGCGGGTGCTGAAACATAGAAGGATCCACATAATGTGAGAAGGAACTTCCTCATGGTGAGGGTGACAGAGCACTGGAAGGGGCTGCCCAGGGGGTTGTGAAGTCATCTTCTCTGGAGACATTTAAAACCTGCCTGGGTAAGTACCTGTGTGACTTCATTTAGGTGATCCTGCTGTGGCAGGGGGATTGGACTAGATGATCTTTCAAGGTCTTTTCCAATCCCTAATGGTCTGTGATGCTGTGTATTGTGGTAGCACAAAACAATGGATGCTACTTCAGGCCCAAGACATAAGCTCAGGAATGCTGGTAGCTGGTGGAAAAGAACCAGGTGCCATGGAGATGAGGGAACGGGAAAGGCTATAAGAGACAAGGATGGGGCACCTGGGCACAGGAGAGGGGAAACTCTGCCTGCTTGCTTACCAGAGCTGAGGAAGAACCAATTGGAAAGCCAGCTAAAAGGCACAATTGTCTCGCGAGCAAGATAGCACTACTGATTATAGCTTACGTGATAACATGTAGGGAAGGAGAGATTGTATAAGAGAAATCTTGAGAACTAATAAATGGCTTCTGCTTAATTCACATTGAATCATGTAGAGTCTGCTGTATTTTCCCCCTCCCCTCAGTGAATCATGAAGGTAGCCTAGACATAACTGGATTCTCTGATATCTTCCAACAAAGCAGTTTCCAGACTGAAGTGATAACAAACCTTTCTGTCATGTGTGCAGTAGAAGAGGCTTCTGATCAGAATTTTACATTTAGTCATCTACGTCCTGATAGTCAAAAGACATTTAAAGATGGCAACAGTTTCATGGCCTTCAGTCCAGATACCAAAATTAAACCATTAAACAAAGCTTCTCTAACAGCATTTCAGTAAAGAGATATGGCCAAGTGAGATAAAGAAAGTTTTATCCGCAGCATGGCAGAGGGATTGGACTACATGATCTTCCAAGGTCTCTTCCAATCCCTGATGTTCTGTGATTTACAGGTAGAAGGAATCAATCATTTGGACTTCAAGATGCTTTCAGTGAAGCCTGGGATTCCAAAATTTGCCCATACAGTCCAGATATAAAATATGTCCTTTCTTGGGGAGGCTGTTTGTAGCAAAAGTTTGGAGCTGTAGCCACTACGTGAGTTTTACTGTAATGTGCCTGCAGGCACATTAGCAAACCCGCCTTCTCAGACACGAGTTAGTACAATAGCAGAAAATTACGCTTGCCATAATGCTTGAAAAGGTCAATAAATGCTGTTTACGTAGAAGGCATGAGTTACATTCATCAATAAAAATGAGATCAATGAGGACGTCTTCCTACTGAAGTTCCCTGCACAATGTTGCGTTTAAGTATCGACAAAATGACTTCTGAGGTCATTTCTCTGGAAAGATCCTTGTGGAGCACTAACAACCTACTTTCAAGAAAGACTACAGTTAATGCTGATCATTGACATTCATTTTAGGTAAATTTTTTAATTAATGGGAATTAAGTCTGTATAATATCATTTATGCAACTAATAGTCAAACAAGACTTATTCATGGAGTCATAGAGTCATTAGGGATTGGAAGGGACCTTGAAAGATCATCTAGTCCGATTTCCGTGCCACAGCAGGTTCACCTAGATCTACTTGCACAGGAACATGGCCAGGTGGGTTTTAAACATCTCCAGAGAAGGAGACTCCACAGTCCCCTTGAGCAGCCCCTTACAGTGCTCCATCACCCTCACTGGGAAGAAGTTCCTTCTCATATTGATGTGGAGCCTCCTCCGTTCTAGCTCACACCCATTGCCCCTTGTCCTATCATTGGATGACAGTGAGCAGAGCCTGGCTCCATCCTCCTGACACCAACCCTTCACATATTTGTAGACATTAATGAGGTCACTCCTCAATCTCCTTTTCTCCAAGGAATCAGAACAGGAGAAGCTGGTGTGGGTAGGTCTCCTCTGAAGACATTGTACCTGAGCTTATTTTTTTTTCTGCATTTTCTCAGTACCATCATGCTCAGCAAGACTGTGAGAGCTATTTATACACATCATCATCACTGCGTATAATAGTCAGAAAGTGCCTGTAAGAAAGCACAGGGAGCTCTGGATGTCACATTAAAATGTGCACCACAGCACTACCTTCTGTTCTCTGAATCCTCCAAGTGAGAGTTCTCTGGAGCAGATTGATTAAAATTTGTAAGCCCCATGTGTGCAGATGTTTGCAGATGTCACTTAGTTACACAGCTGTTGGCATATGGCACCCAGGGTTGCCAGCGATAATTTGTTTGTGCTTTGAAAGGGGAAGAAAAAAGGATCCTGTCTTTAGTGCCTCACAGCACATGTTTAGCTTAGCTCAGTACCCCAGCCCTGGCGCCACTGGATGTTTGTTTTCTCCGATGCAGTTCTGTCAATTTCTAATTAACAGACAAAGTGAAATCCTGAGGAGAAACCTGCAAAATTGTTAGTTAAGTTTACAGAATTTGTAAGTGTGTTTTGCAGCAGTGACAGTTCACTGAAAGATTAGGAAGGCAGTGGAGCACCTCCCTTATGAGGGGAGGCTGAGGGAGCTGGGGCTCTTTAGCTTGGAGCAGACTGAGGGGTGACCTCAGTAATGTCTATAAATAGGTGACGGGTGGGTGGCAGGAGGATGGAGCCAGGCTCTGCTCAATGTCATCTAATGACAGGACAAGGGGCAATGGGTGTGAGCTGTAACATGTGAGGTTCCACATCAATATGAGAAGGAACTTCTTCCCAGTGAAGGTGAGAGATAGGCTGCCCAGGGGGGTTGTGGAATCTCCTTCTCTGACGACATTTAAAACCTGCCTGGACACATCCCTGTGTGACTTGATCTCAGCGATCCTGCTGTGGCTGGGGGATTGGACTAGATGATCTTTCGAGGTCCCTTCCAATCCATAACCTTCTGTGTGATTCTGTGCTACTTATTGAAGAAAATAGTTTCTTTTTTTTATATAGGAAAATACTTCATCAGAATGCAACCAGCATGCATTTTTTTTAGAATATTGAAGTTACCATTGAGTACAGTGGAGTCAGCAGTAGAGATACAGAGGGGAACGATTAGTAAGGTAGTTAAAAGTTTGTCCTTGAAAGACAATGCAAAGAAAAGCTGGACAGGAAAAAGGTCCAACTTATGACTATCTGGCGTCATTTAAAACCACCTGGGTATGTTCATGTGTGACTAGATCTAGGGGATCCTGCTGTGGTGGTGGGACTGAACTGGACACTTTCTCTTCTGATCCCTAGTAGTGTGTGATTCTGTGATCCATTTCTGTACTACTAATCAAGTAATTCCACAGGAGGCACTATTTTTTGGCTACGTATTGCAGTCTCTAATCAAGGATTTATATGCTGGTCTTCTCTGGGATAACAGCCCCCTTATACATTACTTTGCAATATTCCTTTTCTCCAGTCCTACCATTTGGCTTCTCTAACATGCAGTTTCTATCAAAACCCATCTGACACTCACTGGGACTGATTTAGAGCAGTATAATTTACACCACTCTGAATGTTGACCTTAGAGTTGACAATATAAAAATCATTGCTTTTGTTGCCATCAAAGGCAGAAACAGGAGTGTCCAGAGATAGACATGAACCGAGGAAAGATAACTCCATGGGCTAGGTCAGCAGCAGGTCAGTCCTGTCTGCAGAAGGACCTCATTCCACAGTCATGGGAAGATTACACTGGGCTAAGAAATTGCACTGTGCTATGAAAACCTCAAGGACTAGTGGGGATATTTCAGGAGGAGTTCCCCATCCTCACTGACATCAGAGCAGCACCAGTAACGTTAGCAGCGTTTTAATTCCTTCAGTAGGGTGACACAGAGCTGCTGCTGGTATTTAACAACATGCCAGGATCCTATGTGCAAAGTGTGTTTAAACGCTACTGACAGCACATTCACACTTGGGTACCCATCAGGCTAACTGCAGCGAGATGTTAATATGCTGGTGTCAGTGGGAAATGTAGACCTTCCCTCAAAGGCTTGATCTTTTCAGGCAGTACATCCAAAGGCTGTGTGTGTCCTGCATTGCTGGTGACCCCAGTCACGCGTGAGTGTGCCACCAGTACCCTTCTGTCTGGTAGGACACATCTAAGCTTCACAGGGACATGAAGGCTGAATGGTATCAAAGCACAGAGTCATGTCTGGGAGATCACAGAATCACAGAACATTAGGGATGGGAAAGGACCTCAAAAGATCATCTAGTATAATCCCCCTGCCACAGCAGGATCACCTAGACCAAGTCACACAGGAACATGTCCAGGTGGGTGACTGTCAGGAGGAAGGAGACTTCACAATGCCCCTGGGCAGCCCGTTCCCGTGCTCCATCACCATCACTGTGAAGAAGTTCCTTCTCATACTGATGTGGAACCTCCTCTGTTCCAGCTCACACCCATTGCCCCATGTCCTATCAATAGATGACACTGAGCAGAGCCTGGCTCCATCCTCCTAACACACTCCAGCTCCTCTCAGGTTTGAATTACCCACTAGAGAGCCCTGCCTGAAGGCATGTAATAGGCAAAACTAGGACAAGTGCTTCAGGAGCGTGCTTTCACTGCTTCGATTTTAATGTCTCTTCTGCTCCCTGCACAAGGAGCACACATTCAAGCTCTTTAAGATTCGAGAAGTTGTCAAGAGCCAAGCTGAGCCTAGGAAGTAGTGCAGAATAATGGGAAGCAGATTTGGGGACCCAAAATGTACACCCAAACTCTATGTGTTTCCAAGACAGTTTCACTAGGGTTAACTAGCTCTGGTCTGGCCCTGTGTGTCCAGGGCTCAACAGTGGATAGAGCACCAAGGTGTTGCTCCTCTTCTAGTTGGAGAAGCTCTTTAATTTGCTATGAGATCTCTCCATAGTACAAACCAAAGTGAGAACAAAAAGCTATTTGCTTCCAGGTCACAGTCCTGATCCAAACTGCCATGCTGCTGTCGATACTCTCCAAGCAAGACGGCACTTCAGAGCCACTCTTTGAAGTCTTTTACTTGGGATAACACAGAGGAAATTAATTTTCAGCAGGTGAATTATCTAACACCATGAGACTATCAGATCACTTTAAAGCATTTATGGTGAGACAGTTAAATGTGGATTGCATCTAAAATAATTAGTCACATGTGACAACCATGACTGCAGGCTAAGTGAAATGTAGATACAGGTGAGAAAAAGTCATTCCTCTTTTGCTGAATTTTCCAGGGAAATATTGCTCACCAGTAATAGCCTGTGCAGCTTTTCTTGTCAGGGTAATATTCTTCAAGACAAGGGAGTGTATCTTCTGTTATAGAAGTAAATGAGAACTTGAGACATGAAGGAGTCCTGAGAATAAACTCAAAAGCTGTGATAAGTCAGATGTATGAAAGCTGAATGTTAATAAGCTGCCTGAGCATAAAGTAAACACTAGAATAAAACTTCAGTTGCCTGTAGTGAGAATAATTAAGAAAATGATCAGTCCCTATAGGGAAGCATTTGCTAGGTAGAAGAAACTAACAGACATTTCAACCAGTGGGTAGGCTGCCTCTCAGCTGAGCACCATCAGAAGTTCTTAAGAGCAACATCCAATTTACTCTTGCAGTTAGCATCACAGAATCACAGAACATTAGGGATTGGAAGGGACCTCAGAAGATCTAGTCCAGTCCCTCTGCCACAGCAGGATCACCTAGACCAAGTCGCACAGGAACACATCCAGGTGGGTTTTAAACATCTCCAGAGAAGGAGACTCCACAACACCCCGGGAAGCCCCTTCCAGTGCTCTGTCACCCTCACTGTGAAGAAGTTCCTTCTCATATTTATATCAAACCTCCTATGTTCCAGCTTATACCCATTGCCCCTTGTCCTATCATTACATGACTCTGAGCAGAGCCTGGCTCCACCCTCCTGACACCCACTCTTCACATATTCATCAACATTCATGAGGTCACCCCCCTGTCTCCTCTTCTCCAAGCTCAAGAGACCCAGCCCTCTCAGCCTTTCCTCATAAGGGAGGTGCTCCACTTCCTCCCACAGTTCTCCACTTCTGTTAATTATAAATGCACTTTTTAAAAATTAGTTGGTCTTTGTCCTTTGTAGGATTTCAATGTCCATTAACATGACATTAAAATGCACAGGTTATTATCCCTCTTCCTTGATGGAACTCTTATTAAGACACTGAAGGTACATTGTCTTCTTCTGTCTTATAAGCACTTCTATTCCAGACTAGATGATCTCTCGAGGTCCCTTCTAACCCCTAAAGTTTTGTGATTCTGTAGTCTAGTCTATCTTTAAATCTCAGGGTAGAATTGACTGTAGCATTCACAATTGTGGTAAAAATCACTATTTGTACAGTGCAAGGAAATCTCAGTGTGGTTGTGTCAGATACTTGGGACTAAACCATTGCAAGAAGATGTTGGAACAATCTTTTTCTCTGACCTAAATAACACTTTTCCTTCTAAGTCTGTTAAGTGAATTCTTAAAAACAAGTATCTCAGAAATGCTCCTTGGAAGACAGATCCTGTAGCCTTGGTATTGAGAGAATATCAGTAATCCATTCACTTTTCCTATTTGCAGAGGTCAAACACAATCTGCTTGACCTACAGGAAGAAAAAGAATCTTTTATAGTTACCAGAGCAACCAGCTCTGAATTGCAGTAGCATTATAAATAAAGACTATCAGTCTTGCCTAGACATTCTTTCTATTTTTATAAAACAATATCTCTAATAGATAGAGCTATTTTCCCTCATTAATTATGTACAATTTAAAATTTATTTTAACTAACATGAGGAAAGACAAGTGAGACTGTTGGGGAAAACAAAAGCAGGGTCTAGAATGTCCAAACATAGACTCCGTGGAAGGGATAGGACTGCAATTTGCATTAATTAGACATGTGTCTGTGTCTGCCTTATCAACTAGTCTTGATCATTCTTCTCCTGACTCATACCAAAATGCTGCTCTTTTCAGCTCTGTACATCTACCCAGGTCATAACTGTTGCAGCCCTAATCCCCCTGCCACAGCAGGATCACCTAGATCAAGTCACACAGGGATATGTCCAGGCAGGTTTTAAACATCTCCAGAGGAGACTCCACAGCCTCCCTGGGCAGCCTGTTCCAGGGCTCCATCACCCTCACTGTGAAGAAGCTCCTTCTCATCTTGATGTGGAACCTCCTGTGTTCCAGCTGGTTGTTCTGGATTTTTAAAACCTTTCCTTGTGACTACTTTCTACCTGCTGATTGTGATTTGCTCTCTGAATGTCATAGAATTCCTGTTTATGATTGGTGACTGGCTATGAGCCTAGTGCATGAGAAATAGTTAATTACTTTAAGCCCCCTCTCAGTGTAAATCATTATCTGTCCTAAGCATCAAGAAATGTTTAGTAGTTATGTAAGCATTTCTAAGTAACTTGGTGGTCATCTGATGACTCAGAACAAAATACTGGTTGTCACACCACGGAGAAGCTATGTGCAGAGCTCAGCATGCTCAGTTAGGAGAGCATTCTAGCATCAGTATTTGCATTGTCTGATGAGCTCCAAAGCCATAGAATGGAAATTAGCATTGGTTTTCAACCACCACAGAATCACAGAACATTAGGGATTGCAAGTGACCTCAGAAGAACATTTAGTCCAATCCTTCTGCTGCAGCAAGATCACCTAGACACCTTTCTCTCATACACGACCAAGTTTCTACATCACAATTTGACAAGGAAATCCAAGGAAAGCCTGTTTTGCAAATACAGTTGGTGTAAAACAAGGTTCTATAGTCTTACACTCTGTTAGAGATAACTTGTCAAACTGCTCTTCCAGTCAAATCTAAGGTCTTATTTTAAGGTAACACTGAAAACCTCAAGCAAACAAGTGGATCGTCGTCCTAATAAGTGCATTTTCTGGTTTGCACAGTTGTGCGACAGAATGAGTCTTGCTCATTATCCCCGATTTATTCATTGCAGTTAGTTATTAGCCAGCTCCATTGAATTTCCTTGCAGGATACCATTCTATTTTAAAGGCACATGTGTCTTGCTGAAACCCTTAATTTATTGGTCTGTTATGATACAAAAGCCCTATTTGTTGTTGGTTAACAAACCTGTAATCATGCTGAGTGTTGTCATTTTATTGGCTTTTACTGAATGCCTTGTAAGTGACATCTTCAATGCAATGTTGTCATTACCAATATTAATGAATCAGAGCAACCTATAGCTTGGAAGAAGCTTCTCAAGTTTGAAGACATGTTTTACTTATTTCACTCCTGAGAACAAACAGGACTACAGTACCAGAGCCTTGTATCATAGAACATTAGGGATTGGATGGGACCTCGAAAGATCATCCAGTCACAGCAGGATCTCCTAGATTCAATCACACAGGAATATATCCAGGAGGGTTTTAAAAGTCTCCAGAGAAGATGACTCCACAACCCCTGTGGGCAGCCTGTTCCAGTGCTCCAACATCCGCACTGTCAAGAAGGTCCTTCTCAGATTGATGTGGAACCTCCTACGTTCCAGCTTACACCCATTGTCCCTTGTTCCATCATTAGACGACACCCACCCTCCACATGTTTATGAACATTGAGGTCACCTCTCAGTCTCCTTTTCTCTAAGCTAAGGAGACCCAGCTCCCTCAGCCTTTGCTCTATTGAAAACCCTGTGAATATCTGGGTATTCAGAAGTGTAGGCTGGTTTTGGTGTGTCAAGGAATGGAATTTACTTCTGAGTTTTATCAGAACTCCTTGATTTCCTATGACAGTTGTTTTAATAAGCTACAGCTAACAACAACTTGTAGTGAATAACTTAAGAAAATATGGGTCTCACTTACTCTCATTTGAAATATCTTTGGGATTTCCAAGGGCCAGAAAAGCAGATTAAGAATTCATTTACGGATCACGAGACCTTGCTTATTAAAGCACATATTCATTACTTCTGTTGATGAATTACTTCTGACACACGCAATTAAAGAAGATGATTCAATCACTAACTTCAATCAGTGTGAAAGCACACTTTAAAAGCCCAAATTGTAATGCACAAGGGGTAAAACCCTCAAGGCACACTGTTTTCTACATTTAGAAGTATCTTCTACTGGAAAATGTTTACTAAAAAAAGCCACAGTATGTTTGTGATTCTTCACACTTGTAAGCCATACGTCATTAAAACAACATCAAAGAATGCTTGGCTTTTCATTAAAAAGAGCTTTGGTGGGAGAACCATTTGGCACTAGAATCACAGCCTAGCACATACATGTACCTCATGTCTATGATGCTCCATAGTATCCATATACAATGCCAGTATCTGGGACATGAAGGAGGGGAGATTTAGGCTAGGAATAAGGAAGATATTTCATTTTCAGTGATGAAACACTGGAACAGGCTGCAGAGAGGTAGATGCCCCATGCCTGGAAGCATTCAGAGTTGGATTGGATGGGGCTCTGAGCAACCTGTGGAGAAATGTTCTGACTAATGGGGTTTTTTTATGTCTGAGCTTAACTATTCCTGAAAATATCTGGAGTAAGAGAACAGTTTTGGAAAGCAAAAGCTGGAGCCTAGACAGTAAGAGCAGAAGAATCCATCTGGCACATCAGTGGGAAAGCTGATAAAAGAGCTCCTGTGGGCTGCAAGACAGAAGAAGCTGGAAATGGATTTGTCGATGCTATCAGCATTCTGCATGAATGCTGGAACATCTCTCTACAAGGATCTGAAAGGACACTGCAGAGATGTTGGTGCTGGTCTCTCACAGGTACTTAGCGACAGAACCAGAGGGAAGGGTTTCAAGCTTCAACAGGGGAGCGTTAGACTGGACATCAGGAAAAAATTCTTCCCAGAGAGAGTGGCCAGACACTAGAATGGGCTGCCCAGGGTGGTGGTTGAGTCACTCTCGCTGGATGAGTTTAAAACCACTACTTAGATGTAGTGTTGGGGGGGATCTGTTTTAGGGGTGAACTTCTAGAGTAGGGTTGATGGTTGGACTTGATGATCCCAGGAGTCTTCCAATGTTTCTGTTGTCAGTGTGGGGAATTAGTTAGCAGTGAGATCAAGTGACCTAGGAAAGTCTAGTGGAAGTGTCTGGTAGAACAAGGTTTGGCCAGAGGGTCCACAGTGGCTTTTTTAAGTCCTTGCAGCTCCCCAAGGGTTAACAATTCCAGTGGGTGAGTTATGTGTTACTGCAGGAGGATGAAAGCAATTGCTCAAGTTCTAATCTCCTTTATCTACACACAGAGTGCAGTTTATGATACAGGTCTTTTTAAAAGCCAAAATGAGGCTAAATGAATGCCACCTATAAAGGTGAAATACCTTCCAAAGACCACAGAGAAAACAGGAGGTAAGAAGAAGCATGTTAATCTAACACAGCCTTTAATATAGACAGTGATTGGGATGATTGGGACACAGAGGTGAGCATAGCTCTGGCTTCATTTATGGAAATGAAGTTGCAACCACTTACTTTAGAACTGATTATAGCTCCCACTGTCTAGATTTAAGAACTCCCAGGTCTCACCTACCTAATATGCCCAAACTGCAGACTCACTCAGGCTTTCCTGACATGTGAAATAGCAATTTGAGGCTTCAATTCTTTCTGCCCTCCATCATCCAGATTTGCTAAACTCTAATTACTTCTTTTTATTGGAGCAGCATCAGGCCAGTGACTTCATTCTGCCTGAAGGATTTGCTTTTTTTTTTTTAAAAGAGAGTTAAGAGATCTGAAAAAAGCTTAAAAATTCTAGTTAAAAATGAAATCTACACCCCAGCCTCTTGCTGGTACCATAATCAGAGATTTTGTTCAGGTAGATCTCTCTAGGTACCTGTTGTTACTCAAATGGATTAGAAGAGATGCACACAATTATTTTCTTGAGAGAAATTTAAAATGCTTCTAGTATTCTACAGGAATTACAGCGGGAATTAAGTAGCAGGCACTTCACAGGATGTGTAAGAAAACCATGCCAGAATAATTCACTTTTGTTTGGAGACTTCCTAGCTAAGTGATTGCCACAAAATACATTTATTCATTGCATTCTGGTACTTTGGAAAAATACATGAATTGGGGAACCAACATAAAGAAGAAATTGCTCCATGTTAATTTTCAATTACCTCACTATCTGTTAGTGAGGAATATTAGAATGGTGCTGTCAAGTAAGACTACTGGTCCTTTTGGCCTTGCTCTTGACCTTAAATAGTTGAGAGTCACATGATGGTAGGACTGAAGAATCACAGGATAATTCAGGCTGAACAGCACCTCAGAATCACAGACCATTAGGGATTGGAAGGGACCTTGACAGATCATCTAGTCTCATCAGGGAGATGTTCCACTCCATCTTTGTGGCTCTGCACTGGGCTCTCTCAAGCCATTCTGCACCTTTCTGGAACTGAGGGGCCCAGAACTCGACACAATATTCCAGATGCAGTCTCACCAGAGCAGAGTAGAGGGGGAGGAGAACATCTCTTGCTCTACTAATCACCTCCTTTGTAATCCACCTCAGGATGCCATCGATCTTGGGCACAAGGGCACACTGCTGGCTCGTGGCCATCCTGCTGTCCACCAGGACCCCCAGGTCCCTTTCTCCAACAGGTCAGTCCCCAGCCTCTACTGGTACCTGGGGTTGCTGTGTTGATCTGAATAAACCAGGCTCTGACTCTAATCCTTAGCCAGCCTGAAACTCACAAACCAAGAAACCCTCACATATGCCTCCTGAGGCTACAAATCTTTTGAGCTTAAGTTGCGTTTAGCACACTGATTAACATTATTTGTCCACACATTTAAGAATTGCAAAGCATGGAGAGCCAGTAGAGTTTCACTGATGGAGCAGTAATTCCATGCCAGTGGGAGGGAGCAGAGCTGCTGTTATATCTACTTTAAATGCTGTAACTTCCCATCTATGTAGAATTATCTAAGTATCAAGGTGCAGCACCCTACCCACCACAGCTCACTTACTCCATTGCTGTATAAGTTGTGTGTCCACAAATTCAATTCTAGCTCCTCCTCTCCAATTCCCCTGGCTGTGCATTTTTATCCAATCATGGAGTCACCCACAAAAGAGGCAGAAGATATCAGAGAAATGTGGATTTATCACAAAGTTGTCTGGCACTCTGACAAAAGGCAAGTTCAGACATCAGTTGGGAATGTTACTGCACAACCAATTCCCACATTCTAAGTAATGGTCTTTTGGAAGATGAATCACAACATGCACTTGCTCAAAGAATGGAAAATTTCCCACTGAAGGATACCCAAGGGGTCACTCATCCAAATGTCAGCAGGGATTCACTCAAGGATATTGATAAGAAGTAATTGACTCACCAAAAGGACAGCAAGGAACCAGTCCTGGGAAGCATCCTTGAACAATGTTCCAACACAAACCAAGTATCCTCAACCAATCTGGTGCTCTGAGAAGAACCAACTCCAATTCAGCTCTCCAGTAGGGCTCCATTTATACAGTGGTCAGGCCTGAACTGTGACCACTCTAAACAGCTGTGAGCAAACTTAAGGCAAAGACAGTCTGAGGGGGCCAGACTGTGAGGAGCAAAGTAATAGCTGTGACTCATCAACACCTGATCTTTGTCAGGTGTTTGGAGAAGCCCTGGTCTTTGTCAGCTCGTTTGCAGGATGGCTGCCACATGTGCATGAGGAGGGCCCCTTTTTGACCTGCTTTGTCATCCTCTTGACTCTTTTGCTCCCATTACCCTTCCCCATGTACTCACCAGATCTGATTTCCCTTCCCTGCAGGCTATCTCAACCACAGCAGTTTATGTTTCTCAGAGAAGGTCCTGTTGTCATGAGAGCCAGAGTGATTCCTGTGACACCATTCAAAGAGCCAATTCCTATATTGCTGGCTGTGTCAGCTCCTCACCAGCCTTTTCTTCTACTAGGGGACACAATCTGGGCCTCCATGCCTCTCAACTGCCCCCTTGGTGCAGCAGCTTCTAGTCCGTATTGATGTGCTCAGAGTCTCCCCTGGAAGTACCATTGATGCCCACATGGATGACTACCAGGGTAACAGGCTGAGGGTTGGATGAGTTTTCAATGTCTTTACAACATCGCAGATGTGGGCACCCAACAAGAAACAAGCATTCTGTGATTGTGTATCTGGATGGACATTTCTGTCCTCCACAACGGGGAAGCTCCAGTCACTCACATCAGTCACTTCGCCCTATGCAGATGCTTTGTTCAAGTTTGATCAAATCTGAAGCCTGCATGGTGGAGCTTGTCTGCCTGTCACTTCCAAGGGCACTGACCCCCTGTCCCTGTCAGTCTAAAGGCAGAGATCAGTCTTCCTCTGATGCCTCTGTCTCAGGTCTCCAGACTCCCACGTCTCTCTCATCCACTTGTGGCTTCCCTGTGCTGTGATGCAGGTTCAGTGTCTTCCCTCTGAACAGTCTCTGTGCAGATCCCATTAATCCTCCTGGAAGTGGCTAAGCCTGCTTGCCTCTTCTGGCTGCTCCTTTAGCTGGCAAGTCAGCTCCAGAACCAGAGCATGCTTCCAGTAGATAGGACACCAATAATACCAGACAAAGGAGCATCAGGCACTCCCCGTATCCTGAGTTTTGCTGGCCATATCCTTCCTCTGAACATCTCCTCTATTGGTGCTCCTCATGTTCCAGGGATAAGCTTGTCCTCTTTGTGATGTGGATCATGTAGCTTGGCATGTTTTCTGTTGTTCAGCAGCCACTCGCTCTCCTAAGCAGTTTTGTGGACATTTCCACACCCTGTTTTGTACAAGCTGCTCCATCTGTTAGCCAGACAATCATGTTCCTAAGGAGGTGTGTACTCATGAAGATCAACAAAAGGAAATGCTAAGACCTGCACCTGGGAGGGAATAAACCCTGGGCAGCAGGGCAGGCTGGGACACTTATTTATCTGAAGATTTATTGTATTAGTCGAAGGAATGATTCCTATTTAAGAGCAACAACAGGCAGAGTGCAAAAAAGAAATGGAAGGCAGCTGCTAGCCGATTCATCAGAGGAGATAGGATGGTCTGAAAAAGCCCCAAATGTCACAACAACATTCCTGATGATACCAAGTCTCAAAGAGAAATTCTCACACGATAGTTACTGTGCCACAGATAACAAAGTGAGTCAGAAACTTGAGTTACATCCAGAAAATGATGGGGGGGGGGGGAGGTAGGAGAATGTTTTAATCGAAAATTAAGATAAGGGTTAGTTTTATCCCGTGAGCTCATTAAACTGGAACTTTTGGCTGTGGCTGTATGACAGCAGCTTGACAACTGTGAAAAGGACAATTTACCCTGGACATTACCCTCAGCCTGTTACATTCCCAGGGGAAGTAAGACAGGTCCCAGTTTTCTAACATGTTGAATTCCTTAATTTAACCTCTCTTATAACATCTTCCATTTTTTTCAGTGTCATGATTACTGATTTCCAGCACGAGTACAGAGGTGATTGTCCCCCTGTACTCAGCACTGGTGAAGCCACACCTTGAGTACTGGGTCCAGTTTTGGGCACCTCAGTA
>JAOXOE010078050.1:0-28054 GCA_028565055.1 Phoeniculus purpureus
CCTGCTGTGGCAGGGGGATTGGACTAGATGATCTTTTGAGGTCCCTTCCAATCCCTAATGTTCTGTGATTCTGTGTGTGAAAAAAGGGGAAAAGGTTGTAGTACTTGCGATGCAGAACAAGGTGGTGTGGCTGGTGCTGGGCACGGTATCGATTTAGCAACCTGTCTTTAGCACATTTATTTCAACACAAAGTGTGAAAGGCAGCCCATCCAGCACGGGATGGTTGACAAAATCATGGGGCATATAATCATGACTAATGATGATTAGTCAGTAGTTACATGGAAAATTAAGTATTCCTTGTGACAATAAACAGCAACAAAGTTCTTATGTTTAATTTGCTAAGCTCTGAGTACAGCAGCTGTGTCTATGCTGGTGGCCCCCTGTGCACACACAACGTGATTAACACCAGATGAGGATCTGGTCATAGTCACTGGTGCTTAGCAATGGTTGTGTTGCTAAATGAAGATCAGATCGGTTTTGGCCTCTGGGAGCTGAGCAGAAAAAGGTAGTCTTAGTTTACTACTCAAAGCCTAGCAATTGCATACGGGGTCCTTGTCAGTTGTGGTGTGGTGTCACTGGGTCACAGCAGCCTCTCTGTGGAGGTGCAGATAAGGCTTCAGTTTGTCTTTAGTCGTGTTGCCAAGTGAGGGGTCCTGCATTGACGTTGGCCCGTGGGAAGAGGCTGTTAACCTGCATGAACTGGTCCCATTGACTACAGCAGTCAATGATGTGCTCAGTGCATAAAACGTATTTTCATGTTTTGGAGCAAACTCATAGCTAAAAACTGTTCACTTGGAAATGAAGCTCCTTTTCCACTGGAAGTGACTCATCATTGACTAATGATGCCTTCACGCAAGCAAGGGCTCTTCCTTCTGACTGTTTATTAGTGTGGGCATAGAGATGTACACCCTGTCCAAACTTAGTGTTGCTCAGGGACAGCAAAATAAACTGAAAGGTAATTGGCTATAACTATCCCCTGAATTTCAGTGGTGCTTCATTTCCTCTTTATCTAGGGAATTCCACTCAGAGTCTAGCAAACTCCCTGTCACCACATGCAGCATGCTGAGTCCTGGAAAGTGTTTGGTGTCCTGGGAGAGGAAAGGGGGAGATAGAAATACTCCAGAATAAAAGACGTGGATGTGTTCCTGTGTGACTTGGTCTAGGTGATCGTGCTGTGGCAGGGGGATTGGACTGGATGATCTTTTGAGGTCCCTTCCAATCCCTAATGATTCTATGATACAAGGTGGTTATTCCTGGACTGCTGCTGCAGAAAAATGATTTCACTCGTTTTAGTCATTCTGATGAGCGCTACACTAGACCGATGTCACAGCAGCCCATGAGAACGTGTTCTTGAAAAGCAGTTCCTTCATGAAGAGGTGATGATGCGAGTGCCAGTGTTAGTTGCAACTATCCTAAAATTGACCAAAGATGTACAACCATTATTTGACTGATGGCTCTTGGTGCAATGGGCAGAAGACCCTGGAGATACCATGATTGGGCAGCAGTCTTGTCTCTTACAAGTCCAGCTCTTCCAAGTGCAAATCAGTGCTAATGTCCACAGTTTTGACAAGGTCTTTGTTAGGTTTTATTAGTTTCATTTGATTTTATAACGAACTTTACAGTATGCTTATCAATAACATTGTGCCCTGGCTAACGAAAGCTTTGCTGTTTCGGGCTGATTTCTGGTTTTTCCCTTTGCGAAGCTGTAACATAGAAGCCAAGTTAAGAAGGTGACAACACCTGTTCACAATTTAAAGGAAATGAAAAGATTTTTTTCCATGGATGTAAGCATGAAATTCATACATATGTGTATGGATATATAATTTCCCCCCCTACTCCATCCTGTGGTAGACTGCAGCAAACCAGGGCTGCAGGCAGCGTAAAACCGAGGCGTGCGGGACATATGGATGCGTTTAGCCCACAATCCCTTGCAGATGCCTTGGAGTGAGTAGCTGCTGCTGCACCCCTGCAAACAGCAAAATCCACGAGTATTGTTTGGGAATAAAAGCAAAACACAATGCCAGGCAGGCTGACGTTAAAAGTGTGTTTGATCTGAGCAATTTATGGCTTCCTTCTGTTAAATGATATTAATAGAATTAGCCTCTGATCCCAACGAGTTTGCGGTGCACGTGTTGGGTTTTTTCTCGTCAGTGTGTCTGAGGCTAAAAACATCTTTTGCCTCTGACTTCATTCATCTGTTTTCTTTGTCACAATCCTCATAGTGCTAATAGGCAGGATTTCAGCCTGTGTTGACAGAGCGATGCTCACGTGCTGATGTGGACGCTGATTTGTCCACATACACGATTCTACAATGGTGAGTAAAGCCTGGTCCCTGCTCCAAGCAGGAGATTCATATGTGTGTGGAAAGTGGGCAAGCAGCAGGTGGTCTAGTTCACCAGTCAAGACTGCTGTGACTTGTAGAACAGTAAAAAGTCTTTTAATTAATATCCCCAAGTAATGAGAAGCTGTCACAGTAATTGTAGATTTGGTCATCAGCAGTTTCGAAACATCTACCGTCTTGCCTACTGCCCAAGATGACCATCTTCCTCCAGTGATCTTGCTGTCACTTTCCTGTGACTGTCATCCCCTTTTCCTGACCATGTTTCCCTGCCACCAGTGCCCCATCCCTCTTCCTCTTGCTGAAGGGTAGGGAGGAATTGCTTTAGCATGGTTTTAGACACAGTGGATGCTGGACTGAGTTTCATGGGCTCAGTGTCTGCAGGAGATCTCTGTCAGGAGATGTTCCCTTCACCAGAGCAATTGTACAGCTCTGCTGTCCAGAGTTTGCCCAGTAGATACCACCAATCATGGTTTTTTAACCAAGTTTTAGTCCCTTTGGTATCAGTTAACTCAGAAATTCACAAATCCACGCTTGTGAATGAAGGCGCTTGATTTTGGAGACTCTCTCTTTATGTGTAAAGACGTACACACACCACAGATAGCTCACAGGCTGCTTCTTCACCCGTACGCATAGGTCTGTGGCTGTTAAACTGTATGGTTGTTGAGGAGGTGTGTTTTTACATTCCATAGGGTCTGGTTCTCTGCCTTTCCTCTGCTGTCTTTGGCATCCACATTAAGAAAAAGATGAAGAAAAGGGGGGGAAAAACCCGAACAAACAAAACTTCTGGCAGTTGGTGTATAAACTTATTTTTAAGTCAAATCTATTTGTGTTTGGTGAGAGAAAGAACAGATTCTGTGTTGTGTTTGATGAATAATATCATTGTTCTACAAGGCTTCGATACTTCTTACTTTATAATAACGTGGGTTTCACAGTCAGAAGACCTGACTATGAGTGTTTACATTCTACACTTTTGGCAATAAATTTGGAAAGTAAGAGGGAAAAAAAAGCACTAATCCCAGGAGTTCTGAAACCTACACTGCTTCTTAAACGTGCCCTGTTAAAGACATTAAGTCCCCTGCAAACATTCATCTATCAGCGGCTGAGAGTTTGTAAAAGGCGCACTTTGTTCTGAACTCCCTGCCCTACTGATTATGCACAGTCCTTTTATTTGCGAATAGGATGACGACCCCTCAGCCTGGTAATGATGACAGATTTATGTATTTTAACATCCAGTCGCTGCTGTATTTGCTAAGGGCTGCCAGACTCCAGCAGCGCTACAACTGTAGTTTATTTTCGTTGTCAGTTTGTGCTCCTCTTTAAGGTGTTGTGCAGCCGCTGGAAGCTGCTGCTGCTCTCAGAGGTCGAGATGTCACAGCGTCGAGAGCGTAAGCCACCAGCCTTGGACTGTTTCCACTCAGAAAACATCAGTTTTACTCCGGTCATGCTGACCAGAGGGAGGGAACCTGCTCCACACACTGAAGCCAAGGAAAAGAGGGGAGAAATAAAACCCCTCTGAGTGCAGTACAAGGCATCAGATAGCGTAGAATTTATCCCTTCACTTTCTACTCCCATGACACATTTTGCAGTTCTCTAGTTAATATTTTACAGAGAACCTTCTTTTCGGGTACAGTAAAAGCAAAGAGCATACCTTGCAAGCTTAGCTGTCGAGGCACTGTGTGGGTCAGCACATCTGTCCTCTGTGTTTCTGCATCTGTCTGGGATTTCTTTAGGGTCGGTTTAAATTACTGCAAGTGGCAGAACAATAGGGAGACAAACAGTCAGGACAATGCTCTTGTTTAATAACAGGCTGAATTATTAACAGGCCCATACAGAAAATATTTCATGTAAGTTAAAGGGAAGCAAACAATTTTATTTTCCATTGCAGTGACCCCGTGCAACAGAGGCACTCGGTGTCCTTCTTCTTCTCCTCTTTTACTTCATCTTGCTACAGATCCGTCTCTTCCTCTGCACATATGTAGTTTTCCTACAGACACCCTCAAAGGTCATAGGGTAAAAAATGCAGAATATGCATTGTTTTCTGATTTCTTCATGCCATCCCAGCCACGAACTCAGAGTTTATCACACAATCCAGATGATCCATAGGATTTTTATAAACTTCTTTCTTTGTTTCCGAGTCATTCTGTTTCCCTGAGAACCGCCGCGCAGTTTGTTGAACTACCAAGTCAGTTTTCTGCTTGATGGTCAACAAAAGAGCTTTGAAATATTTGGGATTTTATCCTCCACTGCAAGTCTATTTTGATTTGGAAAAAGCACCACCACCGAATTCTTCGCTGAGTTTTCTTTGGTCCAATATTAGATGGTTTTTTTCCTTAAAAAGAAACCATGTGAGTTGGCATCTTGGTTTTCTATGGGGGTTTCTGGTTTGTTTTCTTTTTCAAGCTAGGATAAACTATAGGGACCTCTCCACTGATGTTAACAAGGCTCTTCATCTCAGCTTTGTTGAACGTGCAGAAATAGCTTGGTGACAGTCTTCCTTGTTCACTGGCAGGGAATGTTGGGAGGGGAGCTGTAGCCACTTAGATGTGGGCTGGAATTCCCAAAACCGCCTGCTACTCCCTCCAGAGCAATCCCAGGAATCTTATGGAGGAGAGGAATGGTGCCTCCTCAATCCACAGCACAGTGCAGTACCTTTTCTCTTCAGTGCTTCCTAACAACTGCAAGCCCAATGCAGCTTCTCCTAGTAGCCCTTGTGTATGCTTTGGCTGAAGGAACTCCAGCCCAGGAGAAAGTTGTGGGAATTCAACATCAAGAGGATTGTTTCAGACAAGATTTCTTGTGAGCTGCTTTGATTTGACTGTGGTTTTTTTAATCCCTTTCCTTAAGGAGGCTTGGAAGGTGCAACAGCCTTCATTTGTGGGAAGCAAATAATATCGAGGGTGAATTCTGAGACGCTTTGGCTTGAAATGCAAACAAGGTGCTAGACAGGCTCCTTGCAGTTGTGCTCCTGCTCATACTGGTGGATTGGCTGGCTTTGGCTATGGAGACTCCATAATCCCCTTTCATCCCTGGTGGTTTTCAGATCTTCTGGGGAGGTATCTGAGAAGCTTTATCATGGCCATTGTCAAAGCATATTGATGTGACCTTTCAAAAAGAAAAAAAAGGAGGGGTTGTTCTCTGAGTGCTCTGTCCTTAGGTGACTATGGAGAATTTGTGGTGGCCCCCTGAAACCTTGCCATGATAAACAGACACAAGGGCATCAGCTTTCAAGGATAGATGGGTTGGATTGCATCAGAAAGGAATTTGGCCACCAAACATCCTCGGTACTGTCAGTGCCTGCGTGCGTCTCCTTCCTTTGCCAGGAACGATTTGGATATGTTTTATCCTTGTTCTAGGCAAAACCTGGGTCATGGACATGTTCAGCTATAAATTAGGCTGTTAAACGTTGAACACTGGACTCGCGCCTTACATGTAGCTGTTGCTATTTGCTTTTTTGACCTATGTTAGCTCTTCTCAGAAATATTTGGCCCTTCTTCAGCTCAAAGCTCCACACTGAAGAGGAGAATGAGTTGCGAAACAGACTGCTCACAAGTGACATTTTTGTCACCTTTCAGCACCTACAGAGAGGGATGGGAATCCTACAGACCTTGTATTAGCCTCCCTGTTCCTTCAAGGCCACGTTCATGAGTCCTGAGGTGTAAACGCTCTTAAAGACATGCTACATCTTTCCCCAGCTAGTATTTGGAGAAAACAGTCTCCTGTTTGGGGCCAAATCTGTTAATCTTTTCTCCTGCGTCATGGACTGCAGAAATAGTTGTAGACATAGGGAATAAAACCCAACAAGTTGCCTTCATGTCTTTCCTGTTATTTCTGCTGCAGCCCTTTTCCCCAATATTTTATTGATTTTCCTAGTGACAGTTACCTCCCTGGAGCCCCATATCAGCTTTTTTGACACTTGGCATGGACATCCTGTTTGCCAGAGGAAGCATGAGCAGTGTGCTGAACCCTAAAGTAGCTGTGAGATGCCTCTTTATCTTTCAGATGTGGCAGGATACCTGGTGTCACCCCAGCTCTGCAGGAGCTCTGCAGGAGTGATAATGATTTAGCTTATTGGGATGCTTTGCTCCTTGCTTAGATACGGTCCCATGGACTTGGCATTTTCAAGCCTACTCACTTCATCCTGTCTATTTTTATAGGATTTCTTCTGCAGCCTCAAGTGCTAAACCATGGCTCAGCAGAGATGATACAGCCTGTTCTTTGCTCAGCATTGCTCTCTGTTCATAACACAGAATAATGAGTGGATTTTTGCTTTTCTCAAGTCTCTCTTCAAATGTGGCATGACCTCCAGCCACGATTGAAATGCTTTTTGTGTTCTCAGTGAATGAAGAGGTAGACACCACTTAGACATCTGTAATTTTAAAGAAGGATGGGAAAACTGACCTTGAACACCAATCTCTGGGGCTATGAAAGATGTGAAAGATAAAGGGGAGAATTTCAAAAGCTCTAAGCTGAGGGTGAATCAACCCCTTTTGAAGAATTCCCATGAACTTGCATGGGGTGAGTCCTGCCAATGCTGAAAGCTTTGGAAACCCCACCTAACCACCCAGTGACACCTTTTGAAAAATGTGTGTACTAAGCACACGTTCCTGGGAAAATGTAAGCAGGGTTCACGTGTGCTGAATACTGAGGTGCTTTCTCAGAAGCAGGTGTTTTGAAAGAAAATTGAGAAAGTGGGTTTCTAAAGCGAGTTTAGTGAGCTGTAGACTCTGCCCTAGCCAGCAGGGACCTAGTATGTAAGCCAAAGCTACTTTTCATACAGTTTTGTCTCCTGTAAGCAAGCCCTGACCAATAATGCTGGTTGTCACAGTAAGCAGTCCCTGTCACGCCAGCCTGGCACCTTCAGCTGTTGTGGGAAGTCGCACTGAGCACAAAACAACTGCGAGTTTTGCTTGTGTCTGACTCAGAGCTCGTACGATGCTTTGTGAGTCAGGGCTTAAAAGATGTTTATGTGCCACCTCTAGATGAGAGCTGTAACTGCTGGAACAGTTAAATACAGACTAATAAGAACATGAAAGCCAGGACCTGAGACAGTCACAGGACTGAAACAATTTAATTTTTTTTCTGCTTTAAGAAAATTCCAGGCTCAAATATCAGGAACATGGTTGCTGGATGTAGTTCATGCATGCAGTTGCCATTAGCTGTGGTGGGAAAGCGGTGGAGTTACTCAGAAGGAACATATGTGGATGATGAGCAGAGCACTCTGCCTGTGCTCCAGGGCAGCATCCCGATACCTCACTAACTTTAGGATTGCTAAAATCCTCTGGACCCATCTGAAACAAACGACTTTTCTTGTAGTTGGAAGGAGAAAAGGAGCAAAAGGAGGAGAACATCATGAGAGATTTTTTAAAAAAGTATTTCCTTCCTTTAGCATTGCAGACACATTAAGTACTTAATATTTTAAGAGCATCTTCTTACTTAGAAAAGCTGGCGAAGATGGGGTTTAGCATGAGTCTGCCAGACTGATTTACAAATCGGCCTTACGAACTCCTGCTGCTTAAACATACCAGAATGCGACAATTAAAGCCAACATCTGGAGTTCATCGGTGGAGCTGATCCTAGATAAACATTAAATGAATGTCCATTTCCTTAGCATTGGATTTCCTCTGGCTACCACAGCTTAACTAGTGTCTTCCTATCAGATAGAGGTGATGATGATAGCAGAGCAAATGTCAAAGTCATGAGCCAGACTGTTTGTTCCATCTTTTAGCACTGAAACCAGGTCTAAAGCTGGGCAGAAGCAGCTCCCTCTGTTTTTTCCACTGGACTATGGTGATGGGCTCCTCATCTCACTAACCTGGGTTAAGCTGGTTGTGTTGTTCCCTTTCTTTCCTGTGAGGACGAGATACTTCTGATTAGTTAGGTTAATCTTGCTTGAGGAGCACTGAGTTTCTCCTCTCTCTGTTTCCCCCAAATCTGCCAAGATCACTGCAGTCTCCCTCCACACTCCAAATCCAGGAAGTGATTCTCTTCGTTCAAAAGTTAGAACCAGAGAAAATCAGCTAATGAGTTTGGGGCTAAGTCCCAAGTTACACAAGTGGAAGCCAGTCACAGACCAAATATCTGTCTTCCTTTGCAACAGATCTCTTCCCTGAGGTTTGGCTGAAGTGCAGAATGGTCAGTGCTACCCATGTGTATGGTGGATGAGATGGAAAGCCCTAGAGAATAGTTTTACTGAGGGCCAAGAAGGGTTTGCTTACCCTGGCAAGAGTCAGATTTCTTTGTGCAATCCAACCTGACTGTCATCACTGGGATGACAGTGCTCGTATAACTCTCTACTCTCTGACCTTGGGTGGTCATAGGAGGAGTGAAAAATGTGATGGTTGCTGGGTGTTTTTATTTATACAAGCAGTGTCCCTGTCTGAAGTTGCCCAGTGCTGGACCATTGGAATGAAGATGAGGAGGAGAGTTTCCATGTGAGCAGGCACTCTGAATGCCAACAACCTGAGGGGAAATAGGTCCCCTCCATGGAAAGCCATAAGTGGAGCCTTCCACTAAAGCACGTGAAAACACATTTGCTCGAGTCTGCACTTAGGACATAATTCTTGCCTTTGATCACAAGGAAATTGGGTAGTTTTTGGGGTCTTTAGGAACTTTTTCTTTGGGATCTTTAGGAAATTTCTGAGAATCCAGAACAGGACACACTGACAGGTTTTCTGCAGGACTCTCTGTGCTTTTGTCTCCTCTGAATGCCTCCAGCCCATGGGCACAGCACAGAGCAGGCTCAGCACAGCGACGCAGAAGAGTGAGACCCAAGTGGCCCTTGCGCTTTGTATTCTGATAGCTTAGATTTGCCTATTTGGGGTAGGCTTGAAGAGGCAGAAGGTGCTTTTCTTGCTGACTGGCCCTTTTTGCCTTGTGGCTCTACAAACATTAATCTGCAAGTTGAAGCCATAACATGAAAGAGCTCCACAAAGAGGAAAATTTCAGGTGAGTTTACAACCACATTATTGCTTTGCTGGTGCCTTCTAGCAGGTGGGTTCTCCAGAGCAGCTGATGTATATTTCTCTCTATGATGGTTCCAACAGTAGCCTAAAGTCCCAATTTCCTCCTGCTGAAGATAGACCTTCAAGGTCTATAAAACTTATACAGTATACTTTCTGATTTTTATTAGCCTAATAAAAAAGATCATATTTTGTATGTTTCTGTATCTCTGGAAGTTATGACTGGGGAATAATTCTGCAGGGCAATAGGCTGAATGCTGTGCTTGAAAATACTGATTTATCTGAGCTGTGAAAGCACTAGACCGAGCAGATAATGAAAGTCCTTGAAATGCTTCAGACAAGCACAGCCCTTTTAGAATATCCCACAAGGGGGCTATAGGTTACGTTATCATTTAGGTTTTAGTTGTTGCTAATTAGTTCCACCTAAAAACTGATTTCCTCAGCCCACTCCTTGTCTCGCAATTAACATCCCGAAGACTGAATTTTCCTTGCCTGTGTTTCAAAACAATTTTATGTCGACTGGTCTGTTTGTCAATCTGCAGTGAATCTAAATACCTTTAAAATTATAATTATTTTTAATAAACATGTGTTTCCATGCCCTACTGTGAGTGAGAAGAGTAGGGACTTGCAAAAAACAAGTCCTAGACTTTCTAATTGAAACAAATGAAGTTGATCAAAGATTAGTGAAGTAACAGAGGTACAAAAAATAAAGGGAGTTTATAAACTTTGTGCACAACATTGGTGGTGCCAGTGGCCTCTGTGCCTCCTATTAGTTCTTCTCTTAATTGCTTTTCTTATCAGGTCAGCTAAATACAGAAAAAAGCAGAACACCTCCCTTATGGAGAAAGGCTGAGGGAGCTGGGTCTCTTTAGCTTGGAGAAGAAGAGACTGAGGGGTGACTTCATTAATGTCTATGACTATGTGAAGGGTGGGTGTCAGGAGGATGGAGCCAGGCTCTTCTCAATGTCATCTAGTGATAGGACAAGGGGCAGTGAGTGTGAGCTGGAACACAGGAGGTTCCATATAAATATGAGAAGGAACTTCTTCACAGTGAGGGAGACAGAGCACTGGAACAGGCTGCCCAGGGTGGTTGTGGAGTCTCCTTCTCTGGAGATGTTTAAGACCCGCCTGGATGTGTTCCTTTGTGACTTGGTCTGGGTGGTCCTGCTGTGGCAGGGGGATTGGACTAGATGATGTTTCGAGGTCCCTTCCAGTCCCTAATGATTCTGTGATTCTATGATAGGCGGCACTTAGTGCCCTGGTCTAGATTGTGGTGAGGTCAGGTCCTAGGCTGGGCTTGATGATCTTGAAGGTTTTTCCCAGCTTCCATAATGCTGTGATTCTGTGAAGTTGCTAGCTTCCTAGGAGGTGGGAAACTGTCAGCAGAACAGTCACTGTAAGACATGGAAATGTTTGTGCTGGGAAATACCTAGGCATTTCCTAATGGTCTGTGCTAAATTCCAGGTAGAGAAACAGAACTGTGGAATGAAAGATTCCTTTCATGCCTGTGCAGTGAGCTGCTAGAACAGTATTTTATCCCTACCTAGAAGATAAAAGCTTTGCTCTTGTTGTTGGAGAAGGCCTGTTGGAAAAAGAAGTAGGAGCCTTTCTTTCTTCTCCTCCTCTGCCTGTGTATGTGCATGTGTGTGAGAAAGAGTTGCTATGGTGAACAAGAGCAGGAAGAACTGTTTTTTCCCCACAAAACTGTAATGTTATATCTTCTGACACCACCTATTTTCGATGTGTGTGTGTATTTATATGAAATACATAGATGTGTGCAGTTGCTCACATGCAGGCACACGAAGCTGCCTTATCAAAGTGGGTACGTGACTCGTTGCTGTGTAAAGCAACGGGATTCTAAAGCCATGGAGCTAATTTTTTGTGAATGGCTCAGCTGGTGACATTACTTGGCTATATTTCCAATTTAAGCAAAGCAATTGTGGGAGGACTGGGTGAATCAGAAAAAGATCATTAGCATTTTAATAGCGATATGAGGGCAATCGGTCTCCTCCCCCAGCAAGGTTCACGTGGAGGTGCAGCAGCAATGTGTATGGAGAACTGGAAGCTATTATATTAAACACAGCATCTTGAGCCACTGCAAACATAAAAATGAACAGGGTTGGCTTTTCTATTTAATAACCTACATCTTTTTGTTTACCGTTAAAAGAGATGCAGTGAGAAGAGTATGATCTCACCGCAGGAAATTTCAGTAAGGGCAGGGCAGGTTTCAGACTTGTGTTAAAATGGCCACAGCCAAATTTCTTTTAGGGCTTAAGCCTGTTGACTGCAGCACGTTCTTCCTGCCTTTTTGCAGTGAGCTTGGGGAAAAGTTTCTCCACAGCTTCACACCCGGGCAGCATTTCAGTCACTTTTCAAGATTTCATTTTGAAATACAGGTGCCCTTGGAATAAACTGGCAAGAGATTTTTAGGCTGAAGGGTTTCAGTGTACCGTTTCCAAATGACTTCTTGGTTCAGTCTGTTCTTGCACATGGTATTGTTTCACTGTATAGGGTTAGAACTGACATTAACTCCAGTTTCATAGAATAAATTGCCTCCAGATAGCCAGATAAAATATGGATAAACAAGGAGTCACTGCAGTGCCTGGAGTTTCCTCTTACTTCCTAGGATGCACATTCAATGTCTTTACTCACCCAATGTGTAGGCTACAGGAGACATTTAAAAGAAACATTGGAATGATCACCTCTTTTGACCAAATATTCACGTATGAACCCATTTGGTTCAGGATATGGCAGACACTTGCTGAATACTGACGTTCTCCATCTCTTTCAGACTCAGCTAACACAGCTCCACATGGAGACCCTGGCTGCAAATCTCTTGGTCCCTATTGCATAATGCATTTTACTTGTGAAATAGAACCAGGGGAAGTGCTCTCAGGGATGGTTGCACGTTTCTGCTGTGATCTTTGCTTCTTTGTGGCTTTATCATTTTACAAAGGTCCACATTAATGCAGCAATTTTCTCGCCCTCATTCCAGTAAAAACCTTACCATATCCATTTTTTCCCTGAAGTTTATTATTCTTAGTCTGGTGTCTACTGTTCAAAGCTTAATGGAAATCCTGAGAAATGTGGTTTCCTACTACTTCATGTGAGTTTAGTACTTAGAGCAGTTTTGAGTAATTTCTTTGCCTGTTCCATAATTACAGCTATACCTAAATGTCATCTGTAGTCAGTCTAAAGCCCAAGAAGTTCTGCTGATCCCCTACTTCCTTATCTTTTACATTTAAGGACAGCAGGAGTAAGATTTCAAATTACATTTTCTTAAACTATATTTTGTTAGCTGAGACCAGCTTGGGGCTCAGAGGTAGCCTTATCATCCTTGAGCAAATCAGTGATGCTGAGGACCTCACTTGGTGAGGACAGAACTCTTTTTTTAAAGGCTGCAGTGGGACAAATGCCAGTGACAAGTGCAGTACAAGTGAGACCTTGGTGACAGGGACCACAAGAAGCTTGAGGCTTGGCTTGCCATGCGAAGTTCACCCTACTGAGCTGCCTTAAAGCTATACAGGGATTTAAAAAATCAGCTTTGCTCTTTTAGGTGGCTTCTTTCCACCTAATGAGCGTGGCAGCTTCTTTAATGAACATCAGAGCTGGGTTCTGACTCAGCTGATTTGATTGCATCTTATGCATTGATCAAAACCTTCATAGTTAATCTGACCTTGGCTAGGACATAATGATGTTGAACACCAGTCCACACTTCCCTTTGAGTACTGTGGTTGGATGCTGCAGTGCAGAAGGTCGGCTGAGCCACAGTGCAGCCTTCCCACAGACACTGCCTGTAACCCGTATTCCCTTGGAAGGGACTGCCCTTTGCAGTGTTCATAAAGGCACGCTGGGTCTTTCTTCTTCACCTACAGGGATTGGGTCCTGTTAGTTTATTTCCCAGCGGAGTTGCATAAGCTCCCCATCAGAGCTGGGGACCTCAGCCTTATTCCCAGGTTTGTTACTGAGCTAGTAAATGAGCTTGAGTAAATCATTTCCATAACACATCCGTATTTCCCTCTCCTCAACCTTTGTCCTTTCTTGTCTGACTTTCACTCCAAAAGAGCTCCCTTTCACTCCAAAACTATAGAGCTTCCCGTCCTTGTTGGATCTGGTAGGTGCTACTGAAATATAAATATTGATTATGTAGAAAATATATTAAAACCAGTATCAACTCTGCAGGTGGGGCAGGCTGAAGGACAAACAGTTCAGCTTTAGCATGTCTCTGGCATGAAGAAAAAGCTTTCCGAATGCCTTTGAGCAGAGATTCTGTCAAAATGTCCATTTTCCTTCTAAGCAAAACAGATGGTTTTTGTTTTAATTCCCTTTGCTTTTGGTTTCTTTTTCTGCAGGAAGGAGGCACCCCTGCCCCCAAGAAAAAGCTGGGAAAAGCAATCGCTGTTTGCTGCACCTCCTCACGTTGAACATGTCAGATGCTTTTGCAATTTTACCACTCTCTCTAATGCAGGTTACTTTGTTCAAAGCAAAGTGAACCCTGCAAAAAGAGTAGTATTCCCAACCCAATACCCAATCCCCTCCAATGTGACAGCAGCCCCAGCTCACAGCTTCCTCTGGCTGACAGCCCCGTTACATGGTGCATTAAAGCCACGACCATCCCACTGTCTCATCTGCCAGTTCTGCTCACCCTGGCTCCTGTCAAACACTCCAGCCTCCCCAGTGCTTCTCTCATCAACACTTCCCTAAGCTCTATGTTTGCCAGATGTTTGGGGTTTACAGCTGTCTTGCCTAGCACATGATATTATAGAGTCATGTTGCCAGGCTCCCTGTATACAGGCAAGGTCTCTATAATTTGCTTCTGGCCCTTGCTCTTACCCCAAGTTTCTTCTCATCCTGCAGTCAGAAGCCTTTGCTCCTGCCTCCACCCCAAAGGGGGCCTAGCAGGTCCAAAACTACAGCTGCAAAGGAGAGTAAGGGGAGCAGTAACTCCAGAGAGCAATGGAGCAGCGGCGCCATAGACTGCAGCTGGCTATTGATCTGGGAGCACTCACTGCACGGTGCCGCGAAGAACATCAGCACTTCTGCAATTAGCAGGGTGAGCAAAGACTGGCAGAATGAAACTACTGTGCACAGAAGCTGCACAGGGTTGGTTTGTTCTTTTAGTGCTGCAGTCTCCTTTCCAGCAGTATAATTCTCCACTGCCTTTGAAGGTCTGCATGTTCTCCTGTAAGGTTTTTCTTTCCGGTTCCTGGTTGGAGCTTTGCAGTTCAACAATATTCCCTGGGGAAACATTTTAAGAGAGTTTGTGAGAGGAGAAATAGAGATGTCTGAAAACTGACAGGATCCTGGCACACATGAAATTAAAATATTTCTCTTTCGTGGCAGTGCTCTTATCAATGCAAGACTGACAGCCAGGAATAACCTGGAAATTGAGACCTCATTAGCACCTCTCTGAATCGGTGTGATTTGGTTTATCTCCTTCAAGCACTGGCTCGTGTTTGTTGGTGTGGCTGTAGATAGTTTCTGTAAGGCACTGACTGGTTCATCTGTGGGTCCATCTCTCTATCCCTACACACGGGACCACAGCTATTCTTGTACTGTCAATGCTGCTTCACCGAGGAGAATTTCCCCCACAGTTTTAGGCTTTGCTTGATTTCCATTTCAAAATTCATTCATACTCCACCCCTGAACCTCTTCAAGAAAGAAGTGAGATGTCTGCACTACAATGAGAGCAAAAGACCCCAGCCCACTAGTCATGGGATACTTTTTAAAAAAAATACCTCTTTTTACAATTTCGATTTGTTTATTTTTCCAGCAATTCTTTATTGTTAATAAAGAATAAATGAAATTAAAACAAATTAAAATTAAATAACTATAATATTATGACATTAAACGACATTATAGTATTATAGAGAGTAGTGGTCAATCAGACAAAGTCTAGTTGGAAGCCTGTATCTAGTGAAGTCCCCCAAGGGTTGGTGCTGGGACCAGTTCTATTCACTCCATTAATGACTTGGATGAGGGATTAGAGTGCACTGTCAGCAAGTTTGCTGATGACACAAAGCTGGATGGTGTCGCCAATAACCCAGCAGACTGTGCTGCCATTCAGTGGGACCTGGACAGACTAAAGAGCCGGGCAGAGAGAAATTTAATGAACTATAACAAGAGTAAGTGAAGAGTCTGGTGTCTGAGCAGGAACAACCCGAGGTACCAGTATAGGTTGAGGACTGACCTGTTGGAGAGCAGTGTAGAAGAAAGGGACCTGGGGGTCCTGGTGGACAGCAGGATGACCATGAGCCAGCAGTGTGCTCCTGTGGCCAAGAGAGCCAAGAGCATCCTGAAGTGGATCAAAAGGGTTAATAGATGGAGAGATGTTCTTCTCCCCCTCTACTCTGCCCTAGTGAGACCACATCTGGAGTATTTTGTCCAGTTGTGGGCCCCTCAGTTCAAGAGGGATGTGGAGTTGCTGGAAGGTGCCCAGTGTAGAGCAGCAAAGGATGATAAAGGAAGTGGAGCACCTCCCTTATGAAGACAGGCTGAGGGAGCTTGGTCTCTTTAGTTGGAGGAGACTGAGGGGTGACCATATTAGTGTCTATAAATATGTGAGGGGTTAAGCATTAGGAGGATGGAGCCAGGCTCTTCTCAATGTCATCTGGTGATAGGACAAGGGCCAATGGGTGTAAGCTGGAACATAAGAGGTTCCATATAAATGTGAGAAGGAACTTCTTCACAGTGAGGTTGACAGAGCATTGGAACAGCCTGCCCAGGTGGGTTTTGGAGTCTCATTCACTGGAGACGTTTAAAACCCACCTGGATATGTTCCTGTGCGACTTGGTCTAGGTGATCCTGGTGTGGTGGGCGGGGATTGGACTAGATGATCTTTCAAGTTCCCTTGCATTCCCTAATGATTTTATGATTCTATCATAACCGTTTAAAATGTATTTTCTTTTTTTCAAACGTCCCTTCCATTAGGAAAAGATCTACTATGCACTAGGAAAATGTAATAGCCTAAAATTGACAATAACAAATAGAGGTTGAGAGCTTAAAGTAACAATTTAAATTCCATTGGAAATGTACACAAGAATATTATACTTTTCACAGAGATTCATGTCCCAAAATGCATGTTTTCAAGGCTGTCCTCTGATTGACTAACTGTGGCTACTCACTTCTGATTACCTGTGAAATCCTGATAGCAAAGGAGTGAACTTGATTCATGTTCTGGCTTCTCTCACTAATAGTATTACTTATAATAGTGCACTAATAATACTCATCTCCAGTTTCACAGAAGTGGAGTCACAGAAGTCAATGTGGTGTGTCATCATCCTGTTCTGTGTAGCAATAGCAATAAAAAGACATTGAGGCTACTTAAATGCTTTAGAAACACAGTACTTGGGCTGTTGGTGAGACCATACTGTGGCTATGCACAGCAAAAAGATGAGATCTTTTTGATTCTTTCCAGCCTAAAGCCCGGATGCAAAATAGGGCTGGGTATGTGTTTATACATCTGAATATAACATCAATATGATCTGAACTGAAGATGATAAAGGACACCAATTTGATCATGTTCATCTGTTTAGATTCAATTACACTAGTGAAGTGACACATTTCTAAGCTGCTTCTGTGTGGAGAAATTTGTCTTATTTAAAATTGGAGTAGCCTTGCTCTAGGTGTGGCTTCACACAATTTTAGGTGTCTTGTACAAGGATCTGATATGCATTTCCTGAATTATTTTACTAGGGAATGACAAATGCTCCACTCTGACACCAGCAAAACATCAGTCTGGCTGTTAGACTACTGTAGAGAATGCAACGTAAAGCTGCGTGACTAGTGAGCTGGAAATACATTCACTTTGCAACACAAGCATTGAACAGCAATCCAGACCCAGACCTTTAGATGGGCATTTAGCAAAACAAATCTGAAGCAGAAATTATGCATGATTTGTCTCGGTCTTATTAGATACCACCTTTTGTCATATGTGTATGGTTCTTCAGCTCCTAGACAGAACTATACAAGCTCTAAGATAATGAACGAATTAGTAAGTGGTAAGTGGATTTAACACTGGTAGGAAATATCTGGAGAAAGGGAATATACTCTGTAACTGAGATATTATTTAATGAAACTTGAAGAATTGTAATCCACTTGAACAAAATTATTACAATTCAGATGGGTTATTAAAAAAAGAAAAAGAAAAGAAAATATGAAATACTCCTTTGGAGCAGTTATGACACCTTTATTGAAGCAAAAAAAGATTTGGCGTGTCAGGGAGTAAGCAGGGCTGATTCAGTGACTTGTCATGACAACCTAAATATGCTGATCAAAACCTCCTGAAGTTATCAGAAGTTTTCCAGGTGTGATGATCATCAGCTATTGCTCAATCCAGGGATAGTAGCACGGTGTGCTGAAATACTCTGTTGTATCTCATCAAATATTCATCTTCCTGAAGTTCACTTGCCCCCACCATATGTGCTTATGTAAGCACACAGCACTTAATAAGCCATTCCATTGCAATGTTTCCACTGACTACTGCTGTTTCCTGGTTTAGATAAACAGATTTGTCATCCCTGCTGTCACACATTCAATCGTAACAATTCTACATAGGTTACACCAACTTAAAGAGCCGTAACTCTCTGACATGTTTTAGCCAAGTGACTGAAAATAGTTCCTTTTATATTAATATAGTATTGACATGTCCACTTCAGTGTCATGTCACAAATTAGGTGACAACAATTTGGGAAATAAATCTGATATCATAGCTGCATGCGTCCAGCACAGGTTCGTTTACTGCTGTAGACACTTCTGAGAATTGTTTCAGGAAACCAATCCCTGCTTTAGACCATTTTGGCTTCATTAGCAAAATAATTTGGCATCACTGCATTATACTCACGGTCATTCATCTTCACATTGTAATTGTTGCATATACTTGCATGGTTTGGACTTGAAGACTTTGAAGAGAAGTTTCTATTCTAAAAAGTGTGTACCTTTGGCAACACTTCTGTCCCATCACTTACCAAGACTCAGCCCTAAGACTACTGCTCCAGTGGCAGTACTGTGCTCAAGCACTTTCATTGGGACTTAAGTCTATTATCATAACTGGACCTGTCAAAAAGCTAATGAAATGCCAGCAGAACCTGTAAGTAGGAGTTCATGTGTCACTGTTAATGAAGTCCTAAACTTATTTGTAGTTCCCCGTTAACAGTATAATGAGGTGAACTTGCTATAGGTGAACATGTTGCAGCAGGACTAGATGATCTTCAGAGGTCCCTTCCAACCTCTGCCACTCAGTGATTTTGTAATTTTGCCCTGTTGTGAGCAGCAGTAATTCTGAAGCTCGCTTTGTGTAGTCCAAGTAAGGCCGCTGTGTATTCACTCTGTTTTTCAGGACATTTTATGTCTCAAGCAGCTTCTTTCATGCTCTGCCAAATCAGATGAACAACTGAAACTGCTCAGGCAGATAGCTGTTTGTGCAAGACTCTGAGCTGGAACTGGGACCTTAAGGCTGGGATTCATCTCACTGATTTTAGATGTCTGCAACATAGGCTATTACTTCTGAAATAGCTGTCCTCAGCTCCCAGGTGGTGTAATTCATCTGACCTATTTCTAGGCAAATGCTTTAGGGTAAGAAAACTTTAGCTCCAGAAGCTCTCCTTCCATTAAGTGTAAAGGAAGTGCTTGGTGACGAAACCGGTATGGGATGATACCATTATCAGATGTTTTCTCCATCAAATACTCTGACCTCAGCTTTTTGACTCGCTCCCATACAATAAAGCAATTATGACAGGTCTACCATACTCTTTCTTTCCTCCTTCCTTCCAGAACAGATCACATTCACAGTAAGCTACTCCTGCACCGAGAACAGTAATTTCTTTCAGAATAAATCAGAACTCAAGAAAAACAACTAGTCTGTCTCTTCTATTTGTCTACCGCATTCACGCTTGCTTTTATTGAGCAATCTGTTCCATCACTGCCATAGGTTCTGTGCTCTTGCTTACCTTCATCTGCTGTAAGTCATTCACATGATGACAGGTAAGAAAAATCTGAACACCAGGATATCATGTAACGACAGGACTAAGGGGGAATGGAGCAAAGCTAGAGCTGGGTAGATTTAGACTGGATGTGAGGGGGAAGTTCTGTGAGAGTGGTGAGAGCCTGGATTTGGTTGCCCAGGGAAGTGGTTGAGGTCCCATCCCTGGAGGTGTTTAAGGCCAGGCTGGATGAGACTTTGGCCAGCCTTATCTAGGGTGGGATGTCCCTGCCCATGGCAGGGGGGTTGGAAGTGGATGATCCTGTGGTCCCTTCCAGCCCTGACTGATTCTGTGATTTTATAGTGACTTACAGTAGGGCAGGTAGTTTCATCTTAAAGCCTGTGTTGTGGGTGCTTAGAACTTTTAGAAAACAATATGGATGTGTTCCTGTGTGACTTGGTCTGGATGATCCTGCTGTGGCAGGGGGATTGGTCTGGATGATCTTTCGATGTCCTTTCCAATCCCTAATGATTCTATGATTCTACAATTCTAAGTTCCTTCTGATATTTATATGGAACCTCCTATGTTCCAGCTTACACCCATTGTCCCTTGTCCTATTACCAGATGACAAAGACAAGAACCTGGCTCCATCCTTCTGACACCCACCCCTCACATATTTATAGACATTAATGAGGTCACCCTTCAGTCTCCTCTTCTCCAAGCTGAAGAGACCCAGCTCCCTCAGCCTTTCCTCATAAAGGAGGTGCTTCACTTCATCATCCTCGTTGCTCCATGCTGGACACCCTCCAGCAGCCCCATGTCCTTCTTGAACTGAGGGGCCCAGAACTGGACACAATACTCCAGTATTTCATCTGTTGACATAATTGCTGTTTCTCTAGAAGTGTGTGAGGAGACAAAATGAGGCATGTTTGTACAGGAGACAACTGAAAGTCCATTGTTCTTTCTATTATGAATCAAGTTTTCCTGATTTATTAATGCTTGATGAGTTTAAATCTTATGTTCTGTGAACGTTGGAGTGTTTTTATGGCAGAGAATAAACAATAGTTTGTTTCTTGTGAAATTTCTTTAAATACCTTTCTCAAACCTTTGCTTTTTATTTTCTTCTGCAATGGGAACTAATTTAAAAATCCATGAAATAAGAGATAATATAAATGTTGTCATATAGGGACATAATTTTATTTTGGGCACTTTGTGTCTAAAATAATGGATTTTTGAAGGCAACTTGAAAGGCTTTTAAAAGGGGTGAAAAAGCCTTTTATTTTATTAAGGATCCTAAAGGTCTCTTCTTTTGGTTGACTTACCGGAACAACATAGGATTAGTGATTGAAGAAGATACATAGCTGTTGGCTTATTACGAGCATTTTCTTCAAAGTAATTGAAAGCAAATCTGAAACAGAAAGCCGCTCTGGACAGACTTCTGCAAGTAGAAATTCTGTTCAAGAAAAAAACCAAAGATTTTACTGCAGTCTTCCTGATGAATGTGAGTTATTTCTGTCAATCAGAAACACTGTCTGGGCTTGTTGTAGGCAAGCGCCACGTAAATAGTGACTACGGACAAATCCTTAAGTTTCACACCGATCTCTGATCTGTATTTTAATATGTTTTGAATACATGCTACTCACTGAATCGTGTTCTCTAATACTTTTTAAAAAAAATACATAACTTTTAACCAGAACACTACATTGTTAAAATCATACATTTCAGATGCAAGGTAAGTATCTGCTCTTCTTCAGCGCTTATTCTGAAAAATGAGTTGGTTCTTATTTTTACTGCTAGACAAGGGGTTGGATTCTGCTGTCCTATTTAAGAAAATCAAATATCTTCAAGCTGCTATTCAAGAATTGAATTACTCTGAGTTTATGTTGGTATCACATATTTCAAATACTTTTTTTCCAAGCACATAGGCGTTTTTCTGATTTTTTTACATTAAAAATAATTTCAAATTGCTTCAATTTCATTGAAACTAAATGATCCTGAATCCACAATGTAATGATTGGTTACGTTGTGCATTAGGATGGCAGTGAGAAAGGCCATTCAACAGCTACTTGTATCCTTCTGGAGTGTTTCCTTGTGGTACAGGGTTGGTATCTCGTGTAATTTGAACTATTTTATGCTAAATAGGATGTGTTTATGCTAAATAGGCTTGTTTTTCGGTATTGACAAAAAAAAGGAACAATATTATTAGGATATCTTTTGCATGTGGTAGTAGTGAGTATTCCTCACAGTTTACTTACAGTTGCTAGAACTGCCTTTAAATGTAAGTTTACCTCCGGTTTACTCAAAATTTGTTAAGAGAGTCTCTGCTAATCGCAGAATCACAGAAAGTTAGGGATTGGAAGGGACCTTGAAAGATCATGTAGTCCAATCACCCCTCCACAGCAGGATCACTTAGATCAAGTAGCAAAGGAACATATCCAGGCAGGTTTTAAACATCTCCAGAGAAGGAAACTCCACAACCCCCTGGGCAGCCTGTTCCAGTGCTCTGTCATCCTCACTGTGAAGAAGTTTCTTCTCATATTTATGTGGAACCTTCTGTGTTCCAGCTTACACCCATTTTCCTTTGTCCTATCATTGGATGGCACTGAGAAGAGCCTGGCTCCATCTTCCTGATCCCCACCCTTCAGATATTTATAAACATTAATGAAGTCACCCCTCAGTTTCCTGGGTTGTTTTTTTTTTTCCCAAGCTGAAGACACTCAGTTCCTTCAACCTTTCCTCATAAGGGAGAGGACTAGTGCTAAGTAGCAGTTGTTGGTTTAGTTCAAGTAGTACTTTGCTTCTCGGTGTCTCCTGTTTTATTTTGCTTCTTGCAAGGCTGTGGTTGGTGCAAGTTGTAGAAGCAAGGCAAAGTCTAGCATTCTCATTAACAATAGTTCATTTTGATAAGCAACTAACAATTTATTTTTGTGGTCATTCAGACATTTCTTGCCTCTAGTGGCTTTGACTTCAAAAAGGGTTTGTTTTTTCACTTTCTTCTAAACTTGGTGGTTAATAATGGGAAAAAATAATTCACCTTTATGCAAGCATCTTCAGTCTGAAAGATTATAAAACTACTTCAAGAGCATCCTGTTTCTTGGACTGTGTAGTTAATGCATTTTAGAATTGTCTGCTGTATAGAGTTTTTTCAGTTAATAAAGGAGAATTGTTTTGGAATAACTGCTATAATAGTGCATGTTATCAGGGTTATATTGAAGGCTAGATAATGTATTTAGCAGCTGTATGTTCCTCACAAATGTGGAGAATGAAATGCACTACACAGATGTGAGAAACTGCACAAATACATTAACCAAAATAGACAAAAAGAGCGGGAATGTTTGCAGGTTGTAAGAGTGTAGTGCTTGAAATAACGATTGATAAGTAACTTCAAGATGTATTTTTTTCTGAAATTAATGGATTAATTGGACTTTTTTAATGGATTTCTTCTTCCCTAGGCACGAGCTTTAACTCCTCAGACAGCAGAAACGGATGCAATAAGATTTTTGGTTGGAACACAGTCTCTCAGATATGATAATCAGGTAATTTTTCTGTCCAATGTTGGTTCTAATTATTTTCTTTTTCTTAACACTTATCCAGTGTTCTTCCTTTCTACTCCAGTTGAATGTGTGCGTGAATTAATAATGAAGTTAAACTCTTCTGGTAGCGGAATCTAAAGACTCTGTTAAGAACTGCTAGGTGAATGAAAGCTATGTGTATTTTCTCAATTTGAGTTACTCAACTAAATTGTATGACTGAATATCCTTGTTTTGATAAAGTAACTGCTATATGTTTTTACTATTTTAAATCCACAGATCTTTAAAGCACAGAAAATCTTCAAAGTGAACCAAATTTCTTATGCCTTGATTGCCTCCAATGTAACTGTTAGGTACTTGCACAGTTGTGAGCATATGAAGCTTTATAAAGTGGATATTTCCTTATTAGTTACTGTCAATCAGCTATATGTTGTCTGATCATTAATTTCACAACAGTTCAAATTAGAATTTGAGAGACTTTCAAAGCTCTCATCTGCAATTAAGAGTATGATAGTTCTGTGACTCAACCGGTTCTGTGATGCAATGTACATTTCAGGTAATTCTTGTAAGACTAGTAAAAACATGGTGAACAAATGTTGTTATAAATACAGAAATTATATTTTTGATTGTGTGGTCTCAGATGTTCTTCACACATTTGGTGATTTTTCTACCGTGACTTCTACACTTCATTTCTTGTCTCAACTAATTAAATCCTGATACAAAACTGTAGTTGGGAAGTGCTTATCATTAGTTGATATCCAGTTGATCTTCAACAATATAACTATTCTGATTTAAGTAAGCTGATCTGGCTTATACTAGGTATTTTAGAAGTATTTACTCATATTTCAACTTTATTGAGTGTCTTTTTCCCAATGAATAACATTAATAATAGACATGCAGGACACTTTCTAGAGTATTAACAAATGTTTAGGGATTATTGCCCTTCAGCACTGCCTCGGGCTGTTAGCTCTTTTTAGCTATTTGCTAATCCCCAAGAAGTGCCCTAGGCCTTCAAGTAATTATTGCTTAATTCAGCACTAGGTTCTCTGGATTTGCTTAAAAATTTTAGTTGGCTAACTCTCAAACTGTCTTGCAAACTCTGCTGTTTGACTGTGTACTGAGCAGTGAGAGGATTCTTACGCAGTGCCGTCATGTGCAGAGTATTTCTTTCCTTCTGGGCACAGGCAGCAGATGCATGTGAAAGCAGTTGTCCAGCTGGCAAGTTAACTTGTGCTTCATTGAAGTTTGTTGCTGTATGGTGCTATTACAGGAGCATTGTTTGAAACATTCATAGGAGATCTCATGAAAATATTTTCCTATTTACACTGACACTTCCAATCACAGATTTTTATGTTACGTCAATATTTGAGATACTAACACTGGTCCTAATAACTTGGTCCTTATAACTTGCTGGGAGTTGTTTAAGTAGTTTCTCTTTGCACTGTTCCACAGAGTGTAGTTGTGGAACTTGTGTCCTCAATACTTTCATGGTTTGTAACAATGGCTTTTTTTATACGTTCTAGTTTGAAGCATTGTTTGGTTTGGAAACGTAGGTGAAGTCTGTGTCACTTTCTTTTCTCATTGCTCTCATTCTCAGAACTTTTCAAGTTAATTGTCTTGGAACCTAAACACAGCAATTTTCATGGCTTACTTTATTGCAAGCTTTATAGAGGCACAAAGCAGAACACTGGCCAACCTAAAATAATTTTCCAGTCTGTGCTGCCCATGAATGCCTGATGAAAAAAATCTGTTACGTAAACTGCATAATTGAAGTCTTTTTTTGTTAAAATTGTTTACTTTTTGCTTCCCTTCCTCAGTAATTTCCTTAGCCATTACTATTTTCTCCAGTTTTTGAGAATGACATAGTTATAGATCTTGTTCAAATCTCCCTGCTTTTTGCTCAGTACTTGTGTTCTGTGGGATTTTTTCACTATGTAATTAGAACAGATTAGTAACTCATTTTAGTTATTGTTAATAAATCCAGTCAATTCTAAGAGGCGTTTTCCCTCAATTGTGTTCCACAAGAATTATGATTACATGTATCAATAACTACTATGCTCTAGTCATGTTTAGAAAGGTCTTGGTAGACTCAGCTTACTTCCACTTTTTTTTGTCATCATCTGTGTTGACCATATGCTGCACTAACTAATCCATGGCAGAGCTCGATTCTACACACCAAAAACTGAAGGATAACACCTGGCAGAACTCAAGGTTTGTCCAGTTCTGTCAGACAGTTGTTACAGGTCAATGTTTATTTCTACAAGTGTTTGTCTTTGAGGTCCCACCAATACAGTATTCAATACTAGTATAATTTCTATGAAAATTCTTTTGTTATTATTGTTTAACAAATACATATATCAAAGTGCTTAAGAAGATCACCGTGATATTGTCTGTAAACTTACTGAGGGTGCACTTGATTCCTTTGTCCAGATCACTGATGAAGATATTGGAGAACTGGCTCCAATACTAAGCTCTGGGCAGCACCACCTGTGATGGGCTGCTGACTGAATTTAACTCCATTTGCCACCACTCTTTGGGCCTTGCCATCCAGACAGTTTTTTATCCAGAGAAGAGTATGTCCATTTGAGCCATAAGCAGCCATTTTTCTTCCTGGAGAATGCTGTGATGATAACATCCACAGCCCTTCCCTCACTCACCACATGGGTCATCTTGTCATAGAAGGAGATCACATTATTTAAGCAGGACTTGCCTCTCATAAATCTATGCTGACAGGGCCTGATCACTTGGTTGTCTTTGTATGTTCCATGTGATAGCACTCAAGATGACCTGCTCCATAACCTTCATTGGCAGGTCTGTGGTTCCCTAAATCTTCCTTCCATCCTTTCTTGTAGATGGCTGTCACGTTTGCTAACCTCAGGTCTGCTGGGACTTCCCTGGTTAGAGAGAATTGTGATAAACGGCTTTTGATGAAGTGGCTTGATGAGCACTTCTCCCATCTTCCAACATAGCCTTTGGTGGGTTCCATATAGCCCCATAGACTTGTGTTATAGCCTTTGGGGGGGTTCCATACAGCCCCATACAGTTGTTTGTCTAAATGTGCAATAAGTCACTGACCATTTCCTCTTGGATTGTGGGTGGTTCCATTCTGCTCCCTATCCCTGTCTTCAGTTCAGGGGACTAGGCACTCGTAGAACAACTGCTCTTACTATTGAAGACCAAGACAAAGAAGTCATGAAGTACTTCAGCTTTTTCCCCATCTTTTAGTTGCTCTTTCTCCCCCACATCCATTAAAAGTTTCTGCCTCTGCAACCAGAGAGGGGACTCCCAAAAACCACAAAAACCCATGAAATGAGTTTCTTCTCTTAGTTTAATTTGCAAAGATATTACTTGGCTTAGCCTGAGCCCAGAGTCAGCTCTAACCTGGAGTTGTGAGGAGCTTTTGTGGAACTTCTTACAACTGCCACACTGACCCAATCACCCACTATTGAGACCCCACCAAAACACAGCAATATTTAAACCTGATTGTATTTTTATCTTCTCTGTTCAATGTCCTGGTTTTCTATAAAACTTAAAAAACAATACAGGTTTACATATCATTACATGTATATGGTTAATGAAGTGAACTCTCAAAAGACTGAGTTTACGGTTTGTTTCAAATAGGAGTCTTTTCCCTCGCCCCTTCTTTCTTTGTAGCATGTTTGATGATTTGCATACAGAATTGGTGTTCACGTTAAGACTAAGGATTGTATTGTTGTTATTTCTACTTATTGCTATGAAAACTGTGAATTGCAAAATGAGTAGCTCATGTTGCTGTTAGCCAACAAGTGAAGCATCACCTCTGAGCTTGAAGTTGCAAAATTGAGAATAATAAATGTGGTATTTTCTCAAATAGGGAGTTTTCTTATATTTTTCTAGGGGAAAAAAGTATATCCTGCCTGAAACCAATGGTATACTAAATTGTTAGTATAAGAATTAATTACGGTAGATATTGGCTATAAAATTGCCATTAAATTTTTCTGTGCAATCAGTGTATAATTAAGACCCACAGGAAAGCATTTGAAACCCTAGTGTTCTCTTTTATTGTATTTGCAGATTCACATCATAGATTTTGATGATGAAAATAACATTATAAACAAAAATGTCCTCCTTCATCAAGTGGGTGAAATCTGGCACATTAGTACCAGTCCTGCAGATAAAGGTGTGCTGGCAACCTGCTACAATAAAAGTAAGTCCTTTCTAATCATGTTGTTCTTCTTTAAGTGGTGTGGTATTTTTGAGTGCAAAGGTTGACTATTAGCTGTGTGAAACACTTTAAATGGGAACTTTCAACATGGGCATTTTTCAAAAGATCTGCTGTACCTTTATCTCATTTGATCATACTTTTAGGTAGTGCTAGGTAGAGGTCTACTTTCCATTCATGTTCTGGAAAGCAGCAAAGCAGTTATTGCTTGTGTTATTCAAAAGATCATAGAATGGTTTAGGTTGAAAGGGACATCAGAGATCATTCTAGTTCCAACCCCTCTGCCCCAGGCAGGGACAATTCTCAGTAGACCAGGTTGCCCAGAGCCTTGAACACTTCCGTGGATTGGGCATCCACAGCCTCCCTGGGCAGCCTGTTCCAGTGCCTCACCACCCTCATAGTGAGGAATTTCTTCTAAGATCTGATCTAAATCTACCCTCTTTTAGCTTGAAACTATTCCCCCTTGTCCTATAACTAGAGTCCCTCATGAAAGCCCCTCTCTAGCTTTCTTCTAGGCCCACTTCAGGTATTGGAAAGCTGCTGTTAATGCAAAGCATGGCAAATAAAATATATTGCTGTTACTTTAGGCATCATTATATGTAATGTTTTATCTGTTTGCTTTTGAAAGTGGAAGTCTTTCAAAATGGCATTGTGCCAGCTTCAAGCTATATTTAAAATGGCACTGTGCACTGCTGCTGAAGTTAAGGTTTCTGCATTTCCTGGGTGAGGCAGGTGTGAAGACTTTTCTCTCATGAGGCTGGAAAAATCCACTTTCACCTCTTAGGGAAGGAAATGCTTTTTCTGTCTGAGAAGGAAGCAATGTGTGCGGTCAGTTGGAATAAATAATACTTCTTCTAGTGAACATTAGTCCATACTTTCACAGAAATGCAGTCCAGCAACACAAGAACAAGGTAGTGAGTTTCAGACATTATGCATCTGTGGACAGCTGTAGAGATATGAATGCCTGCTGCTCAACCTTGTGTTCCCTTGAGGGAACTGGCAGATGAAGTTACTAAACCCCCCTCCATTATATTCCAAAAGTCATGGCAGTCTGGCAAAGTCCCCACTGACTGGAAAAGGGGAAACATCACTCCTATTTTCAA
>JAOXOE010078061.1:0-28054 GCA_028565055.1 Phoeniculus purpureus
ATCCTCCTGACACCCACCCTTCAAATATTTATAGACATTAATGAGGTCACCCCTCAGTCTCCTCCAAGCTAAAGAGAGCCAGCACCCCCAGCCTTTCCTCATCAGGGATGTGTTCTACTCACTTCATCATCTTTGTTGTTCTACACTGGACTCTCTCCAGCAGCTCTGTGTCCTTCTGGAAATGAGGAGCCCAGAACTGGACACAGTACTCCAGATGCGGTCTCACCAGGGCAGAGTAGAGAGGGAGAAGAACCTGTCTCATTCTGCTAAATATTCCCTTCTGATCCACCCCAGGATGCTGTTTGCTTTCTTGGCCACAAGGTCACGTTGCTGGCTCATGGTCACCCTGCTGTCCACCAGGATGCCCCAGTCCCTTTGTCCTACACTGCTGTCCAACTCTTCAGTCCTCAACCTATGCTGGTACCTGGGGTTGCTCTTGACCAGATGCAAGACTCTACATTTGCCCTTATTGTATTTAATAACATTTCTCCTGGCCCAGCCCTCCAGCCTGTCCATCCTGAATGGCAGCACAGCCTGCTAGAGTGTTGGCCACCCCTCTCAGCTTTGTGTTATCAGCAAATCTGCTGACAATGCACTCTAATCCTTCATCCAAGTCATTAATGAATAAATTGAGTAGGACTGGTTCCAGTACTGACCCTTGGGGGACTCCACTAGATACAGGCCTCCAACTAGACTCTCTCCCATTGATCACTACTCTCTGGCTTCTATCCTTCTAGCCAGGTCACAATCCACCTCACTACCCGATCATCCAGACCACACTGCTACAGTTAGGCTGCGAGGATGCTGTGGGAGACTGTGTCAAATGCTTTGCTGAAGACAGACCACATCCACTGCTTTGCCATCATCTATCCACCTGGTTATGCCCTCATAAAAGGCTATCAGGTTGGTCAAGCTTGACTTCCCTTTGGTGAAGCCATGCTGACTGTCCCTAATGACCCTCTTGTCCTTGCTGTGCCTGGAGACAACACATAAATTTTATGTTGAAGTTTTTATTATTTAGGCTAGTGCAAGTTGAAGAGTCAAAAATTAATTGAAGTGAAGGACTTCAATTTAGAGAACAGAGAACAAACATTTTTCCTTCACACATATATAATTTTATGCTTTTTTAGGTAGAAGAACCTATTTTAGAGGTAGAGGTGTCAGCACTTACTCCTATGCTGGAGAGTTTCCACTGTGTAGGAGACAGAATTTTTTATTTACTTGTGTTATGGATTTGGTGAAATCATATTTGTTCATGGTATTCCTGCATCAAAATCTCTTCCAGCACATAAGGAGCTAACATTCTGTCTCGCCTGCAGGAATGTTTTTTTTTCTGCTCTGGTGCACAGCAGTGGCGTGCCCATGGCAGGGGGGATTGAAGTGAGAGGTGTGGAAGTGAAGCGGAGAGGTGGCTGCCGCAGGGGAGAGGCAAGCTGAGCAGGTGCAGTAGGCCAGACAAATTTTGGTGTCCTTATTTGGGGATAAGGTTTTCCTCTTCCCCTCTTCTTGGCACCCCCTCTCTTTACGTGTGCCTTGGGATCTTGATTTCAGTTTCATTTTGGCTGTTAGCAAACTGTGACTTCTCTGTCCCTCTTCCACTTCACCTGTCCTCCCCTTTCTTTCTTGTCTTTATCTCTCCCTCTGAATTTGGGCCAGTCATAGGAAAATGCTTAATATAAGTCCTGCCTAACACACCTCTCTATTATTTCCTTCTTACTCCCTCCTTGTCCATGGCTTTTAGCATTTGTTTGGAGTTAGGAGTAAGCAGGTCTGGCTGGGGAGAGGGCTGGACTCGAGTAAGAAAACCACTTTTTTTTCTTGTTTTTTTCTCTTTTTTGCTCTTTTTTTACTCTTTTTTTTTTTGCTCTTTTTTTTTTTCTATTCAATAAACTCCCTAATAATGTTCAGTATTTTTACTTCCAGTTTTAATAATTGTATTTACCAATTATTCCTCCTGGGGGGGTGGGAGCAAAGAGATTTCCTTGAGCATGGTTGGGCAGAACATAAGTTCTGTGGGCTAACTTGGTGCTAAAACCGTGACAACTTGCATGTGTAAGTGGTTTGATATAATCTGCATGATCATCCAAGAGAAAAACCTAGTAAAGACAACTCACTGCTTTTAGCACGTTTTTTTCCTTTTAAAGAAGATTCTGAATAGAAGATATTTATGTCTAGGGATGCGATACTGCTGCATATTCTTAACCTAAGAGTGCATCTCCTTCAACCAACCACTCTTCATTATTTTAGTGGTCTACTTCATGCATTTAAAGGGATTTACTTAATGTAGTTTGAAACAGCTGTTATTCTGCAAGAGTTGCTAGAGTATTGGAGAAGGAAAAATTAGCCCAAAAGAAAAAAAGACAATTTTGCCCAGTCTGGCAAATGATAAATTGAAAATTTAACTACTGAGTTTACAAATTACTCATAACCACAGGAAGATAGAATCTGCAAGTTCTTACATCTGAGTTTATGCTGAAGTGGCTTCTTGCGGTCTTCAATACTATGTACTGAAATCAGATTGTGCCGAACAGTTAGAGATTTCAAACCAATTTTTCTACATAGGATAAGGTCTATACAGTTGCTTGGCAGTTTTTCTAAATGAATTAGGTACAGGTGATTAAAAACAAGTCAACAAACCAACTTCCATTCTACTTTACAAATGTATGTTGTTAATTGCAGACAATCAATTTACTTATAGAGAGTTTTCAAGGACACAGTATATTTTTTAATATTGTAGCATTTGCTTCCTCATACTTCAATATAGTTACTTTACGTAACTAAACAAACCTTTGCCCTAGAAATAATGAAATAGTATGAGTGCAAATCCTTCAATTCTCCTGTATGTCTTTTAGTACTCAAAATTAAATTCAGGTGCAACAAATAAATAAATAGATAGATATATAAATAAATAATTTTGATGTTAAGGCCAATTTAAGAGCGAGTTAATCTACAGTGAGTTCTCCTAGTTTTGCAATATTGAAAATATGGAACTTTACTGTAACATAAATGTAAATGTTTGATGACATTTAAGGAATAACTGATTTGAACACAAGTTCTCTAAAACACTAATAGGATTTCTGAAACTTAATAACTTAGACAAATAATGCTGAGTTAATGGTGTTGAACTTTAAATATCTAAGTACACAACTGTGTGTAAATATTAATGTAGAATAGCATTCTACATTAGAATTACATAGAACTGTCATGTAGAATAACAACAAAAGTTGTCAGCTGAGCAGAAGCCAGGAGTAGAAGAAACACAAAAGCTCTCAACATGCATCTTACACTTCAGAAACTGTGACAAAAATGTGTTCAATAAAAGCTACTAACAGATTTTAAAATCCACTGAGATTTTATAAGTACTGAACTCTCTGTCCACCTACAACATTGCTGCTTCTGTGCCAGATGAGTAGGAGGAAAAATTTCTGATACTTTTGTTTCACACTGCAGCAATAGCACATTTTGCTGTGCTTACCATCCTCAAATAGTCTTCTACCATTTAACATGCACAAGAGAACGTGCAACAGAAAACTAAATATTTGGCTTTGATTTTGAGCTAACTTCCCTGAAATGGTGAATGGTTCTGTAACAGACTTTGCACTGTTTTGGACTGGATATCATCGACAACAATAAGGTCATTTTGAAGCTCTTATACAGTTGGAGAGAAAATCAATACATGTTTTCTTCCTACTTGGACCCAGACGTTGAATATGGAAAAGAACACAAATAATCACAGGAGAAAATAAAAAATCAACATGTAAAGTCTTTCAACACCAATAACCTCCAGAGCTATGAGAGTTTTCAAGAGTGGTGCTTCTCTTTGCCAAATGACAGATGCTCTGACTCAGACTGAAACTGAAATGCAAATCTCCCAGAGAACCCAAACCACCCCTGTGCCTAAGGAAAATGTAAAGTGAAAATGGACAGAGACAAAAAAACCCATAAATACAACCCCCAGATCTAAGAAAAACTATGTTGATATATAGACTTCCCCAAAACCATAAGAAACTGGTGTACTTAACACAATATTCCCCAAACCTAACAGGATTGTCATCCTAGCACCCGAAACATTTTATCAGAGTAATTTTAACTACAGCTTTTAAAACAGCATTGATTTGAGTGTCTTGTCGTTAGCAATTATTCACCAGTACGCACATTCCAGTCTGTGTGTTATTCCTGCCTGGAAAAGTAAATATGAAAAACTGCAAGGAGCAACCACAACCATTTACCCAGCAGATACATCACAGTGATGAAACATGAGAATGTAGCATAAATATTCATATGTGCTGTTTGCACTAATTCAAAACTGCTCATAAATTTTTTGTAAATTCCTCATAATAATTCTTATCCAACATAAAATAAACATCTCAAGATGAGGGCAACGTCTCAAGACTGTGACTAACAGACATCAAGTATGGTACATGTGATTGTAGCTTATTTTCTTGTTCATCTGCCTTTTTTAAACTAACACATTCCTATCTTGCACTGAAAACCAGTCAAAATTGTATTGAATATTAAGAATTATTCCAAAGGAAAACAAAACAAATGCAAATATTTCAATGACACTTTAAAATTTCTCATCCTCAGGAGTTACAGCAGAAAAAGAACAAGTGCACAAAAGCTTAACGAGGAACGACAAGGTTCCATAATGTCTTTCTTTGAACATCTACTAAAGCGATGAGATCTTACCAAGTAAAAAGACAATGAAGGAAATGCAACTGATTATAAATTATAACTGTCAAGATAATAACCTGAAGAGGGGATAGGGGATGATTACTGGTCATCTCTTACAGGATGAGAGAAAGACATCATCAGGCAAAACTAATAGGACACAAATTGAAAGTAAAGGGTGGACTTCTTCGTTCAAAATGTAACTAGGCAGTGCCATGGATGTAGGTGATTACAAAAATGTCTGTAGCTGATTACAAAAATGTCTGCAGGTTAAGAAAGCAGGACAATTAATGGAGAAAAAAGAAATCTGTCTTAGCCTATTAACAACAAAGACATGACATCAAATTCATGAAGTACCTGACTCACAACTTGCTGGAAGGTGATAAAAAGGGAACTATCATTACATGCATGTTTCCCTTCAGTTTAGTCCGAATCAGCATGGGCATATTATTTATTTTTCAAGCATAGAGCTAATCCTGCTCTGTTTCTGTTCAAAGATGGCAAAAATAGTAAATAGCACCTCGTATCCTCCTGTGTGCGCAGTCCTCCAGAATTTTGTGACTGCAATACACTCTGCCTGAGGCTGTTTCTAAGGTTCTTCAATCTTTTCACATACAGTTCTACACTGGCCCCATTAGGTAGACATGCAGATTTCATGTAATCTCTCAAGTTTTGACATAATCTCTCTATTTTGACATAAAGATATAAAAATACAAAGTGATAAATTGATTTGTTGTGCATTTTACTCTGTGAGCGTAAAACAGCATAAGACTTAAAAAAAGGATCAAATAATTTTAATTAAGCAGTCCGTGTCTTCAAAGTGTCTTATGTTATTCACTGAAAATAAGCTAACTAGAGGTTTTAGATTACAGTCATTCGATGAAGCCCTAAACGCAAAATGTGTTTTTTATCCCAAGCGTTTTAATGCAAGAGTAGAGTTATCAGCACTTTAGTTATATGAGAATTAAAATGTCTTCAGTAATGGTTTGAATTCATTAACTCACAAGATTACTAAACAGACCAAAGTCTTTTACTCTTTGAGTTTTGCAAATCCTTTGACCTTACAGTCATGAGCAGTCAGTCACAGGAAAAAAAGAAAATAATGTGAATATTCTGAATGATTTTGCTGTGTTTCATCAGCGATACCTGTGATGTACCACATGATGTTAATTTAATTTTCCCTTTTTTTTCCTCAGAAGGTTATGATCTGCAGCTAACAGAAGCAAGTTCATAGCAGCAGAATCAGACAATGACAATAAGAGCTGCCATCTCTCACAAAATAGATACACACCTTTATAGGCATCACTGTGACTTTCATTCAAAAGCTATAACAATTCAAGTATAAAGAAATGCTTTCACAGCACAATGGCATTTTCAGTTTCCAATCTGGCAATGCTACAGTCCAGGAAGTTCCAATATTTCAATATTACTGAAAGCACTTCATAATTTAAACTGCTTTGAAAAGCTTTCTGCAGACATTGGCTGGATGTGAAGCAGTGAACTGTTAAAGGAGGGAAAAGAAATCTGCAGAATGGTTTGGAAGATAAATGTTCTTCTTCGAGTGCACCTAAGGCTGTTTAAGAAGCAGCACAGGTATTAACAACTGCCAGCTTGTTCTTGCAGCAGGGAATTCTTCTGCTGTACGCTGTGTTACAGTACAAAGAAGGATGGTTTTCCATGGAAAAGTAAAAATCTGAAGAAGCAAAACAAATTGAAGGAGAACTGAAAAGAAAATGAAAATAAAATAAAATGAAACATAACACCCTCAGTTGCTCAGTTTTCTTTTACCGTTTGTGAGTGACAAGAATAAGTGTCAGGTATAAAAGCAGGAATAAGCAAGGCTGATTACACAGCAATAGGAACCCGTGAAGTCTGTCACAGCCACTGAGAGAAGCTGCAGCAGACTGGCTCCTGCCGCTGTTTGTAGTAAATCTTGGCACTGAGGGTCCCTGAATTTGCTTCCTGAGGAGAAAAGTGGCAAAGGAGGGAGCGGAAACCCTTGTAGAACCTGGCAGCTCTTGTGAGAGACTGACAAGGCTTCTGCAAGTGTTTTTAAAGACTGAAACTGGAACCTTCAGCCTGCAGTGACCCCACATGTCCTGCACCTACCCCTAGGGGTTAGAGCCATTGCAGAGGGCAGTGGAACCAGCCTCATCTTGTACAAAGTAGGGTGCAATCTGTCAGTGAGAAGGTGCTGAGACCACTGCTCTGCTCACTCTGAGAAGGTGCTCAGGGGAGGGGAGCATCTTCAGAGCGGGTAAGTCTGCACTGGAGAAGCAGGAAAGGTACTGAAACCATCTTGTATGCCCACACCTGTGAGTAAGGGCTCTATCAAAATAGTGGACACTTGTCTCAGGACTAAAACCACTGTCCCTTCTAGAATGTCCCAGTCATGTCTAATATATCAAACCAGATAGAACCAGTACATAAGGAAACAGAAGTACAAACATTAGGCTGTTGTGACTGCCCAACAGCCCCCCCTGGAATGATGGTAAGGTCCTGTCCAAGGTTTGCCCAGGTTCACGACCTGATGCACCAGGTGAAGTTACAGGCAGCAGTCAGTAGGCTGCATAATATTGGTAGTGCTAAGGGAGATAAATAGGTGGTTTCACAAACATGTTTCTGTCAACAGCACTACTGTGGACGACGAACTTTGGACAATTCACCCTTCACAATTACGACCACAAACAGAGATGATAGTTTAGCTACTACAACACCCATGAACAAGGGCTGCAGGAAATACCTGCAACAGCAGCACACAGTGAATACCATAAAAAGATAAGACAGGTACTTGTAATGGGTGACTGTCTTCTAAAGAACACTGAGATACCCTTCTGCTAGTCTGACTTTGGCCTGCTGCATTTTGGGAGCTAAAATCAAAGGCACTACTGGCCGGGAACAGATGGGGCCACCAGTCAATCATATGGTAAGGTATAGTGTTTGTCAAAAGCACTGCATTTTTGGAATAAACTCATGGAAAACTATCGGGTATGATTGTTCTGAAAGCAGTTCTGCACTACTGAAAAATATTTAGAAGTGCCTTTCACTCGAATAAACTAGACTGGTCTGCTTGTGTTGCCGAAAATAAAAGGTACACTGCTGTATTTTATGCTGCATATAGACTGTGAACCCTGCTGTTTGTTCTAAGTCTGATGAAAATCCTGTATTACTAAATATACAGGCTGAGACATTTGGGTTCCTTAGTTTTAAAAGGTTTTACTTCAATCGTCAGAGACCAAGCAATCCATTATGAGCACAGGTCTTCCATGCCACCCAGCAGAAACAGCTATGGCTGTGAAGTTTTACCGAGCTTGTTCTATCGTGTTGTTTTGCAATGGCATTTCAGAGAACACGCTTTGTACCTGAAGGACAGCAACTACGGTTTGCTCCAGAAGAAAAGCTGAATAATTTGGTGATTCTTTTGTGATATTCTAGGCACAATTGGAGTCATAAGTATTCTGTTTTAGTCTGTGTTAAAAAGTGGGCTTTTTTATGAACATCGTGTTCATGAGCACTAGATTTTTAAGCAGAGCCAAACTGGTTTTCCCAGATCATATTTTTCAAAATGCAGTGTCCTTAAGGTCGCTCACTTCTTTCTCTCCTGCTCCTTATTAACATTTTAAGAACTAAACCTTTACCAAATGTAAAGGGGAAAGACTTTTATCAAGGGACAAAAATTAGAATTCAACACCTTACACTGAAAAAACTGAAACTGATCAGATAAAAAAGGGTGGGATTTTTTTAATACTATTGTAATTTGGACCCTAAAGCTAAGCATGAGTTCACAGGAATAAATTTAATGATTTTTTTCTAATAACTGAACAAAATTTTGAACCAAGTACTCTGATATAATACCTAAAACCTCCAGAATTTAGTGCCCAGAAAAATTAATGCAATTAGTTGCAGCTCTCTATAGCTACATGCCATCTATATATCTGATAGTTCCAGCTATCACACTACATTTGCAGCTCTTCTCCAGTTCAGACATTTTCAACACACTGCAGTGACTTTACCAGAAATTTCTAACCTTTCAGATTACGCATGCAGTGTGAAAATGCAATAAAAAAGAAGAGATCTGCTTCCAGCCTTAATTAATGTTACGGTGCAGTTTATACGAATCAACACATTCAACCCCTGTTACAAGCATGCAGATTCTAACAGTGTTGCAACTGTATTTAATAGGAAAAGATTGAAGGTGTAATGTCCCCCGGAACCGCTATTAACATAATTGTAACCAGGACATTCTAACATTGCTCAAGTTGTTTCCATAGTGACTGATTTTACACTGGAATGTAAAACATCACCTGCATCTGTGATACTTCTGCTTTGGAGTTTAGTATTTAAGAGCACTACGAAGACTGAATAGTGCAGAAGTTGTAGCATGAGTGTATACTTACTGGCACTGAAAGTACTTGCTCTGGAGAGCAGCTTCAGTGCACATTGGTCTTGCTCTGAGGTGAGGCAACTCTATAAACAGAGTAACCAACAATAACCTTTTTGGGCTTTTTCAAGCCAACACACATTGCCTACCTGTACTCTGGACCAATATCAGCAGGTAGGCAGCAGGAGCAGAGCCAGCACCCATGGGTTGCCAGGTCTAAAGGAGCTTTTAAATGTCTTACTGTTCACTTGCCAGGCAGGCTCTGACTCATCTGTGGGCAGGGTCAGAACTGAGGGCAGCTGAACCCTCCGTTACGGGGAGGACTCTCAGCACAGCTGCATTAGCATTGGCGTTTGCAGCGTGGGGAATAAATGGGGGAGATTTGAGAGGTCTGAATGAAACTTATGGAGAGGAGCAAGGAGCTTCTGAAGCCATAAGAACAAACACAGAAGTATGGGAGGAATATCACAAAGGAATTCCAAACATTCCATCAGGAGCACAACTCAAATACATAAAGTCAATGCATGCCGTATGGGCAATAAACAAGAAGCCTTAGAGATGTCTGTGTGCCTGCAGGGCTGTGGTCTTATTGGCACCATGGAAACATGGTAGGATGACTCCTATGACTGTAGCATTGGAATCAGCTCTCTAGGAAGGACAGGCAGGGGAGACAAGGAGGGATTGTTGCCTTCTATGTCAATGACCAGCTGAAGTGCCTGGAATTTTTCTGTTTGCTTTTTAGGAACTGGGGAAGAGACATTTCTCTTTCTTTTCTGGCTCTCTAGACAGCTTTTCCTGGCAGACTACTTCTTTTTTCAAGTATTAGAATTATTTTTACAATATATATTTAGAAGTTTTTTCACAAAATTTCTATCCACTAAACAGGTTAAATGTTATGTTTTGTTTTACAAAGAAACTAGCAGAGAACCAGGCTGAAAAGACAGTCCTAATATGACCGATTAAGTTCTTCTTCCCATTCCCCCAAGAGTAGAAGTGGCAGAGAAGCTGAATGGTGCTTAGTTGCTGACTATGCAATCTTTTGTGGTGCCAGATAGAACTGTGGCACTATAGTGTCAAAGGGAAGGGCTAGCTGAAGTACACTCTTCATGATTATTACTGTCCGTTCATGTAGCATTGGTAATTTGCTTCTTTCTCCTGTTAGTCACCTACAATCTTTTGAAATATAGGAAAGAACTTCTACATCTGTTTGCTATTCTAATCATGACTGTGTGGGTATGTTAAAAGACAGTTAAGGACTCACGTCTCTAATTCTACACCTCTCCACTTTGACTTGTGATTTCTTCTCTCTGGCAGTACAATCAATTGTATTCAGTAAAAAGAGGAAATACAGAAAATTATGAGGGAGACAGGGAAGTAAATTGCATAAGTACCTTGCTGTCATGATGATATGCCTAGGCATTCTCAGTTTAAATATTACATATTTATTAGAGCCCTCTACTGCTCAAAATTCTTGTATGCTGGCACAGCCCAGAAAAGGCTGCCTGTTTTCTGCTCAGCTAGTTTATAATGCCCCAAGTTGAACTAATGACTGTATAATAATGTGACTAAATCAGTATTCCTCAAACGTGTTTGACGAGAAGAAAATTACCTTCTATTCCCTTTTGCAATTAAGCAGAAGATATTATCATCTGCATTCTCTGTCGCAATTCTTTTCAAACAGTAAAGAACAATTAGACAGGCTCTGTTTTCTTTAACATGTCAGTTTTCTTTAACTGTACATGTCTCTTGAAACAATAGATTGTTCCTACTCTCAAAGTATTTTGCTGTAATGAAATCTACTATCGTGAGTAGTCAGAGTTGTGTGTTCTTCTAGTTAAAAACCATTTAAGTAGATAAAAGTTAACTCATAACCTACAAACCCCCATTCATTGTCTTACTGCTGGGCCATCATGAGTGGCGTTATAGCAGTCATGTCAAAGCCATTTCTTAACTAACAATGTCTTCTCCATTGCAGAACCAACACATTTATTGTAGAGTGGCACAAATTCATCGTTGTAGAACATTTAACAGCAAATGAGAGATTTCTTTGTATTGTCTGGAGAAGTGTAAATCATGTTTTGCTAAATTAAACAGCCCCTGCCATTAAAACTCTTCAAGTTGATGAAGACTTCATCAACTATCTGCTTGTTTACAGAAAAGTGTATCAAAACACTAGAGATCTGCTCAATTGAGATTAATAGGAAGGATGTTATCAAAAGTAACACTTACAAAACTAATTTTTAAAAGCATGAGAAACAAACAGAAATTTTTCTGATTGCAATATTTCACTGAAGATTTTTCTAGTCTGGCAAAAACTGTCACTTGGAATTGCATTAAAATTTTCTAACTGGATGAAACATACTGCTTGTCTTCAAGTATGACAGCCACAGAGAGACAATGGCAATTAAAAAGGAAGACCTTTCAAGGAACACATCTAAAGGTAAAGTAACAGACAAAAGTAGACATCAGCAGTGACCTCTTTCTTGATGAAAATACCGAGAAATTCATACTGTATCAATACAAAGGACATAGAAGAGATCACTGGATTTCAGTAAAGCACTTGAAAAAGCACCCTATTAGTATCATCTCAAAATATTTGTGATGGAGTAACTGATTAACAGAAAATAATAGTCTCATGGAGAACCTGCTTGGTAAGTGGAAAGTTATTTTTCAGCTATTGGTTTTGTTTTAATTAACTATTTGTAATTGGGAAGCTCCTGCTTTTATTCCCATCTCTTAAAAAAGTTAGGAGACATCATCAGTATGGCAGACAATGGACTGTCATGCAGCTAGCTGACTAGAGAAAAGGATCTGTAATTTGACTTATCCATGCTTTACATATTAAGTAACTTGTGGTATGACATGAGAAGTAAAAGAAAAGGGAATAATGGGTCCATGTTTTTGTCGTATATAATCTGGATGATAAAGTGATGCAACCATGAAAACTAAAAGCATATTCCCTTGTTTTACCAGGAAAATCCTTTCTGTACACAAAGTGACAGTTCCCATAGAATAGAAAGGATAAAAATAAATATATTCAAGTACAGAAAAGGGTCTAAATTAAACAGGTTCTCTAACGGCCCAGAGAAAACCAGGGGATGAGAGTGTTGATACTATATACTAATTAGTGGATTTAAAAGGAAACGAAAGAGAAAGGAGGCTTGAACTAAACTGTACTGTTTGTAAGCAGGTCAATAGAATCAAGACAGCCATGGAAAACAAAACTGAAAGTTATAAAACAGTTTTCAGCTGTCTGCAACGAGAAATCATTACAGAGCTTTTCAGAAGAATCAGGAGGAACCAATTCCTAACTAATTTAAAAGTTGTTCTTGCTAAGTTTCTGAGACATTTGCTTGTAGAAGAGGAACATACATGTTTATGATATTTCTCCACTCACTAACACTGACCTTTTTACATAACAGAATACATTTATCAGTTAAAGAAAAAAAATAGGAAAGGAAAAGCTCATTTTTCTGAATCACATGTACACAGACTAGAAGTCGCCAGCCACATAGTTGAAGATGCACGTTTGTGCTGAACAGCTATGAACTACACACATAGTTGAGCATAGTTGATATTTCAGCAAAACAAAACAACCCCAAATCTTCCATCAATTTCGTTACAAAATATTCTAGCTGAAATTTTTACATTTGTCACTTTTACCTAATCCATATTAAAAGAGCAGATTTATGGTTCTAGAATTTCCCTACAATCAATATTAATGCAGAATAAATAAATACAACTTTGTAAAAGTATGGTTATTTTATCATAATATCAGAAATGTTAACTACGACTGAAGTGGTTTGCTGATTTGCTAAATAGTTTTGCCACTAAATAGTGGCCAAATCACTAAACAAACTAAAATTAAAATAATTATCAAGTTTTGAAAGAGAAAAAAAGGATGGAAAGTTTGACTTTCTTTTAAGGTCAGAAACAATAAATAAAACTTTTTTTTTCCTTTAAAACATGACTGCTATGTATGCCAGGACAGAATGAACCCTTGTACTTGGATGAGACTGTTCTTCAAGTTTCCAAAGTGGAAGCAGGCATAGCAAATGCACAGTATCCTAACAGAATATACTTCAAATATAGTGAGTGGGGTGATAGGCTAAACTTGAAATATTCTGAAGGGAACATGACTTTGCTAATTCTCCATTACCAGGATGCTTTACTGAACTACTGCTTCCAACTCTGTATATTTGTATGAACTGGGTTTTACTGAAGAAACGCCATAACTTACTACTGCAAAATATGATCTGATCTACTGAACACTGAAGATTATATGAAAGTTTAGTTTCATTAACCAATAGCTAATGAATTATAAAGCTGTAATGAGAAATGTCCTAACTTGCATTTCTTTTTAAGCAAGAACATTCTGGAATCACATATATTTGTAGGATCATTTGCAGAGGAATTCTAGTCCTTATGATTATTTTTACACTTTGATGTAGTTATTTGGAGATGGTTATTGACAAGAATTTCTGATGAGATCGGTAACTGCAAGCAAAGTCTCAGTATGTTAAACAATCTGCACGTTATGGAAACGTCCCACATTTATTTGACTGAATTGTTTATTGTATGGAAAGGCTTTAAAAACGACACTCCATAATTATTGTGGGCATTGAAGGCTACCTCAGAGAACCGAATCTCATCTCTGGTGATTGGAGGCAATGTATGCAGCAATATGTGCATGGCAGTTCACACAATGACTCATATTCCATTCTTTTGGTGCTCACAGAATGATTTCCATGGCTAATTTCTAGAAGGAGATGAACATTTGGCTGTAGAAGGAATTGCTAACAGATTTTGATTTGCAAATTTGCAGATGTTTCACTACCAGAGCTCTAAGATATTCTTCCTGTCTCTCAGTCACTCTCACTTTTAAAATGCATATCACACTCCAAGTGATGAAGCAAAATGTAGACTCTTAAGCCTTATGTATACTCCTATGTATGGTGAATAAAGAAATAAATAAAAAAAGCTATTGTTCTTTATTAAATAGTGCCCTATAGCTACTTAGAAATTAATTACTTTTAAGTTCTCTCTTTAACTTTCATTTTTTTAACTCTTTAACATGACTGGATTCACAGTAATTTGTTTAGAATTACTTCTAGGAAGAATGTCCTCCCTTCACTGGATGACCAAATTAAATTGTTTGCCCACAATGGCTCGTCTTTGAAAGTAAAGAAGCTGACCTCTGATTTGTAGACATGACCTAGTCACTTCCTCAAATGCCTCATGTTTATGGCACTGATACGTAATGTTCTTTCTTTTAAAATAGCACATTGAGTTCAACTCTGAACATAAAAATGAACGTTGCTGGCAATGCCCAACATCTTTGTAACATGAACAGCAGCAAGTAGCTCACAGTTCTTGTATGCCCACGTGCCCCTCTTCTGCAACATTCATAACGATAGAAAGGTTTGACTTGGCTTGGTGGGTTATGTTTAATGCACTGGTAAATAATTTGTTTTCCTTTGTTATTAAACTACAGAACATAAAAGTTTAGAGAAATCTGTACTCACTAGCAGTATAATCTCTTAGCCTTAAACTTTACTAGCGCTATAAAGAACCAGCCATAGTGACATCACATTTCTTGTCAGTGTCAATAACAGTTTAGCTGAAGCTGACGTTTTGTTCCAAAACATTCACATGAAACTTCTCCTTATGAGGTAATAGATTTCTATTTCTTTGTTCCGCTCATTCACAGGAACAGCTGTAAATACTGTTTGCCATTAAAGAACATTTGAATTATCAGCATCTGTGAAGACGCTGTATGCATGAAATTAAATCAGGTAACTTTTCTTCTTCTATTCCAAATTCTGCTCCATTTTGAACACTGTTCAACAATTTTTAATTTACAAGCTGTTCATTGGGGCAAATACAATACATTTCTTTTTAAGGTAACAATTTAATTCACAGAATTTTTTCATATACTTGCCAACGCTACTAATCTAAGATTTAAAATCTTAAATTTCATGTGATATCTTTGCTTGAGCATATCTTGCATACAATTGTAAAGGGAGGGTAGGGAGGGTACTGGTTGAAGTCCTGGTTGTCAGTAAGAGCGAGGGAAATATTCTGGATTGAAGATTAACCTATCCATGTTTCAAAACATAGAAACATTGTTTTAAAAACTTTTCCCTTTTTGTACCTTGCCACGATGCAAAATTTACACAACCAACACATTGAAGAAACGAGAAAACAATATCATTCAACACCAAGGAATCACCAGTTGTTACTCCTGTTAAATGTACTCTCATTTAAAGAATTAAGGTTGATTTCTGCAAAACTATGATGATAGTAAGCACAAAACAACAAGCAATACAAAGAGAAAGAATTGTAAATAATTTTTTTGAAGTCCAACCTGATCTGATATTTCTCATCACTGCACCAGAATTCCTTATTAATATATGTATTCATATTTGTAATACCTCTGCAAGGTTATGGAAAATGCCCTACATCATATGAAGGAAGAGTCCAAATCCCCAAATGGAAAGAGGTGTCAAGCAAAAAGTGTATTGGGTCAGCATTCCAACAGCACTCATTTTGTAGTTCTTTCTTCATTTAAAACACAAGTACTGCATACAACATTTTGCCTGCGGCCACTTTAGACCTCTAGTCTGCTTTCAGATTTTCAGAAGGAATAATCTATCTTTCTCATTTACAAATGCTGCAACACAGATGGCTCTGCTGAAAGAAGCGATCTCAGGATTAAATTAACTTATAGCACACATGATGAGCTGGGACATAAGTAGAAGCAGGGTGAAAAAAAAATTAATTGCCAGAGTAAGAAATTCCAGTGAACATAATTTTCCACAATAAAATAGAAAACCAGAACCTATATTACCAACAGCATTTCCTGTGATGACTTTTACTCCTCTAAAATTGAATATGTGAATGTGACAGTCCTTGAAAAAATATTGTTACGATCAAAAGAATTGAAGAATGTGAGGTTTTGCCCATTCCCTTCTTCACATGTGTGTAGCTCTCAGAAAAAAATAGCCTTAGGAAAATAATTTTTAATTCACGTGATAGCGTTTTGGGAAACAAACATTTGCAAGGGAGTGAGATCTAGATGGTTTTTTTAAGGCAATTTACAGAAAATCTTAGGCCAACACGCCCAGCTCATTCTTGTGTTTTACGTTACTAGCTACATTTACTGAGATTTTGCACATCCAATCTTTTGACACCTATAACCATTCATGTCAGTCTGTCACAAACAATTTTGCTCCAACATAAATGTGACTCCTAGTTGTGAAGGGCACAGTTGAATCTCTAATAGCTTCTGGCAAGAAACAGCTTGAGGCAACAGGGAGCATTTTATCATGTCTGTCACTGTGTCAAAATAATTAAGCATTGAACTAGATTTTAGCAGTCTACAGTAATCATATCCATATACAAGCAAATATTTCAAAGAAGAAAAAGAAAAAGCATGTAAAATGATATTCAGATCTTGTGCCTGAGGTGTACCTCCTGGGAAGTGTATGTGCTCAAGAGGGTCCTTATCTCTTTAAATATTTCTTCCCTTCCATCTATAGACTTGAGATAAGGTTTGTAAGAAGGCTCTGAGACATGCTTCCTTCCCTACAAACTAAAAGCAAGAGCTATTTGTGGAACATAACAGTGTGAAGGAGTTGCAAGGCAGCTTTCCTTTGGAAAAGGACTATGTGGCTATGTTAACTGTGATAGTCCTTTATTTTTCCTTCTTTCCTGTTCTATCTCTTTCTATTCAACAGCACTGGACATCTCCATGATGACATGTTAATGTTGACAGCATGTCTTTTGCTTGTTTATATAACTATATGATAATTACTTTAAAATAGAGTTGAAGTCTGGTGAGAGCAATACATGCAGTACTGAACTGAACACGCACAGTGAAGACATTTCAAAAGTGCAGAGGAGATGCACAGAAGACAATGAGTGAGTGGCCAGCAACCAGTAAGCCTGCAGCATGGATGGAAGCTTGAAAATCAAAGACCAGCATATGGCAGACAGTGATATCTGTTGGTGGGGAGAAGACTTCCCTGGAGAGTTTGCATAGTCTTGGCTACCCAGAGGGTGAACTTGAAAGAAAAGACCTGTTTCACAAACACACATTGATAAATAAAGCATTATTTACAAATAATTTCTTTTTTATGTACTCCTAGCTAGTTCCTTTTCTGTAAAATTTGCCTCCTTGTGTTTCTGTTAGAAACAAGCATCTGGGTTTTTATTTCAGAAGGTTTTCCCGTCTTCTAAGGTGTGGTGGGCTCAAGACCAAAATTAAAAAAAAGAAAGGAAAAGAAAAAGCAGCTAGGTCTTGATGAGATCTCGGACAGAATTTGTCAGACAATGGATAGCTTAGGGAAAATGAAAAAGGGAATCAGATCTGATTCTGCATTCCTTGATGCAGGAGACATGATTTCAAGAAGAACCCAGTCTCTTCCTTGCCCAAGGTCTAAGGAGTCTCAAGTCCTTCTGCTTCCTTCAGAACAGACAGTTCAGCTAAGCAGAAATGAATTCTCAGATGCCTCTCCTAAGGCTCCTTCTCTCCCCAATACTTGAGCATCTCCAGCTTTTCTCAGTGGCAGAAACGACAAAAAGTCTCTCTTCCTGCAGAGATGGTGGCAACTGGCTGCATGGCCCCGGCCACATGTGGAGCTCAAGATGGCAACCAACCGTATGGCCAATGTCAGCAGGGGCCTTCCCCATGCCATAAACATGGCCGATAGAGTTCCATTTCCTTCTTGTCTCTCTCCCTTTCCTTCCACCTCAGCTACAGGGGAAAGGGGAGTATTCTTCAGCTCACCATGGGTTGCTGGATGGTTGCTCCATGATGGGGGGAATTGGTAGTAAGTTCTTGCTCTCTGGTCTGTGGTGCCAGCTTGGAGCTGAGCCAGGTTGGAGCCGGGGCCCGCTCTCTCAGGCTGCCCGTCAGAGGCAGATCAAAATCACGTATGTGTACTAAACTGGGCAACACATACACTTCAACACACACTCCTGGGATCATGTACAGATTACTTAAAGGAAATGCATTTAATATTTGAAGTCTATAATTTTTCTCAATGCTGCTTGCATTGCATCTCGTGAAGCACCTTCAGTTATTCCCACAGCACAACTAGAATGAGTGCATTTCTCATGAGGTCAAACTGCTCAGCCTTTGTGTGGCATGGGTTTGAGATAAGCACGAGACGTTCTCTACCATCTTTGGAAAGGTTCCTTGTCTTTCTGCCTCCCAGCTCACGGCCTGTTGAAAGAGTATCATTAAATGACACTGGAAGATTCCAAAAGACATGTAGATGTGGCATTCGGAGATATGGTTTAACGGTGGACTTGGCAGTATTAGTTTTTATTGTTTGACTCGATGATCATCAATGCCTTTTCCAACATAAAGGATTGTATGATTATATGATTCTATAGCTTGGTGGCAAAGGTCCCTGAAAGATTAATATCTTACAATTTGAAAATTTCCATGCTTTGCAAATTATTAGGATTATATGGCCTTTACTTTCTTATTACAAGAACCATGTTTTTTCATAGTTTTAATGCTTGAAGCATGCAGCTCAATTTCCAGCTGCTTGTGAAAGTTTTCAAAAGTCACACCACACCTTTTTATGAAAGCCGTGCTGGGAAAGAGAAAAACACTGCCCAGCAGCCAGACCTGGGGGAAACCGTGTGATAAACACCTTTGTGAGCCCTGAGAGGAAAGCAGGAGGAGATTGAGGTACCCCAGCAAAGACACTTCAGCAGCCCCAGGAGACACTTTCATAGGGCAGGAATTTCCCCGCAGCCCCTTGAAAAGATTTTCATACTGTACTTGGAGATCTTGCAACCTCCTGGCACATCCATGATACAAAGGCAATGTCCCATGGTCTTAGCTTTGTCTAAGAGGTCTGACAAAATGTCCCATGGTCTTAGCTTTGTCTAAGAGGTCTGACAACATTTTTTCCCTATTCCACCGAAGTGAAGGATACAATTATTATGTAAAATTATGTAATGTAAAACCAATAAAGCATTTGGCACAAAACAGGCAGTATCGGTGTGTCATGGGTTTTAAGAGTAATATTTCTACCCTGGCTAATCCAAATTTCATATTTTAAATTCCTCATTCATTACCATGCATGATGATTAAGGGAATTAGTGTTTTCTGATTAGTTTTGAGCAGTAAACATGTGTGCTTTAGTTTGGGGTAAAATTGGACAATTCATTAATCAAACTGTAAAGTTCCAAGTATGTTATGCCCCTTAAGCTATTTTCTCAAGAGAAATTTCTATCCCTCTAATTTGTAATGTTTCTAGCTAAAAATATTAATCTTCTCTATAGTAATGTATAACATGTTTGAGTACAGTTGTCTTTGCTTTGTAAGGCATTGTTAACAAGTAGCTCAGGATATCTGTATTTTTAGAACAATAAAAATTTAGTTAGATATTTTTTCTAGCATACATTCTTAAATTAAATTTTTTAACCCTCCCCCACAGGGTCAAAATTTAACCTCTAGCTACTAATTAGTGCTAGACTATCAGATAAAAAATAACTGGATCTAGTCTCAAGTTTGAGTTCTATTTTCTCAATTTCCATTGTAAGTAGTCTGCCATACTTAGCTTAATCCTTGGTGACAATTCAGACATTAAGAATCTCTCTATATTATAGAACACAAATACAGTGATTCTGATGTGCTCATCTAACTTAAAAAAATTACTCAGCAAAAAGCATTATTTGTAATTTAAATTGGTTTATAGTATTCCTAAGCAAACTCCTCTGAATGGATACAGAATGAATTGCTTTTTGGATTTAAAAGAATGCTATGATATCAATTATAACGTAGTGTAGTTATTTTAGAAAGAGAGGGAATTCTATGGCCATGTATAAATAATGAATCTGATATCCCAGTATTACATATAAAAAAAAATATGTAAACTAGTAAAGTTAATCCAGAAGTTAAGATTTTAACAGTAACTAAGAAGGAACTGTGCTTACTAATTTAATTGCTGTTGTACATTCAGCATTCATTAGTACTCAAAGCTTTAATAGCTTCAGTATTATTTTAAAATAAATTAGGAAGACATATAATAACCACTCTAGATAAAACCACTCTCTGAAACATCTGTTCATTCACTTAAATTCTAAATGATAATAAAATTATCAAAATGATTGACAGAACTAATTTTCAAAATTCCTTGTCTGAAAACTCATGCAAACATTTGTACCATTCATAGACTTAGATTTTTGTACTATGTTTTGAACTTAATATTGTGTACAGTCAACATTGGAACTTAGAATTCTGCCACTGGATTTCTTTTTAAAGTAAAATGTGGTTCATTGTAACACAAGCTTTACAATAAATAACATTCTTTGTTTACAATATGAGAATTAAACAAATAATCCAAACTCTTTAGCCCTAGTTAAAAAAAAAAAAGTCAAAAAGCCAAAAGAGTGACTGAATGTTGAACAATGTTTTGTCTTTCCTGTTGGATATATTTTTATTGCAGCAGACATGAATTTTCGTTTGTAAATTCTCTGCACGAGAATCATCCCGATAAGTTGTTAGGTGGGACTCTTATTTACTCCATTCAGTCAATGAGCAACACTCATTCTTCGCCAGCATGCTGCAGCTTAAGTGACAAATATTAATCAGTAGAATTCTACTCTGGTGAATGTGTATTGCAAGTTAAATTGTGATGCACCTTAATATCAGAGAGTCTCTGGGTGAATTTTACATTTCTAACATAATTTAATTTTATTAATGTATCGAATCAAACCATGATAGAAAACACTTGTTTAAATAAGAAAGGTCTACTTGGCATCAAAATTACAATTTAGATATTGTTCAGTTAGCTATACTTCATTACTAAAGATCAATTTCTAAATGAAGAAAAAGCCTAAGAATCAACATTATTACCTTTTTTGGCCCAAGATCCTACCAAATATTAGATATTAAAATTTGAATTAAACAAATTAGTTTGCTGTGTTAAAATGTGCTCTTGCTTTTTAAAGGCTTTGTGATTTAATTCGCAAGTGACTACGAAGTGACAAGCTTCTCAAGGCTCAGCTAACACAGCTTAGCTCTGCCCTTCTTGCTGTTTGTATCTTATTCTGACAGCAATCATACTAAGTAGTCAGCATGTGTAATAGGAGCAGAAACTCCAGCTTCTGCTGGCAAGGTGACATTTCTAATAGAGATCTGGCATCCAGAATTCCTCATATAAATAAATATTCTGGGAGTGTGAAACGGTCAACGCTTTGCAAAAGATTTTGAATTTTCCTACAATAATTCTGGATGGAGAAAGACTTTAGTCTAACCTCTCACTCAAAAGAGGTCAGGTCTGATTGGTCTGTAGATTGCTTTAATCAATCTGGGCTTGAAAACATTCAGGGCAAGAAACAACACAACCCTGTTGGGCACCCTGTCTTTAGACTCTGCTATCCGTGAAAATTCTTTCCTGTTCTTAGAGGCTTGAAATGGGATGCTGTATGCTAGTTGTGGGTATAAGGGGATAATCACTTCACTCAACGTCCTGGCTATGTCCCTGCAAATACTTCCCAGGGCTCTGTTGGCTGTCTGCAGCCAGGACACACTGCTGGTTCATGCTTAGTTTGTCTGACACAGGGTTCCAAGGTCATGTGCAATGGTGCTACCTGCAGCCAGGCAGGCACCTGTCTGCAGAGCATCACAGAGATCTTTCTGCCTGCATCTGTACTTGGCCTGTGTCTCTGTTGAACTTCTTAAACTTCTTCTACTCCCACTAATCCTGCCTACACTGGTCCTATAAGTGGCAGCAAAATTGAATTCTTCTACTAGATACAGTATTTAAGCAACCACTTGAATAGCTGCCCAAAAAATCATACCTTTCCATATATCCTGTAAGGAGAATTCTCTGTCATGAAAGCACAGTAAGAACACAAATGCAGTTAAGTCAATTGGAAGTGCAACTAATCAACAGTGAGCTGAAGCAGCATAGATTTTACAGTATTTACAAGTTTATTCGACCTCTGTCATGCAGTTACTCAGGTTGCAGTTGCAATAAGCAGCTGCAGAAAGTGATAAGCAGCATCAGCTCTTTCCAGGGTTTTACAGCAGTTGGCGGAAATGCAAGTTGCTCAGCACAGACATGATGCCATTTTCTGCTATGTAACTCCTCCACATGTAACGTTAAATGCATTTATTGCACTCACTTTGTGGAAGTGCATCTAACAGAAATTTATTTCTATATCTGTGGGTGCTTTGTTTTTATCGTTGTGAAAAAAATCTGCATAATTTATCTCTTCACAACATTTGAGAGTGACTCACTTAGGATCTTCCACACATTCTATTTTTAACTTCTCGAAAGTACTAAACAAGAACTTACTAAAAGGAGGGATAGGGAGAAGAAGGAAATAAATGTGGGAGAACATTGTGTATGTTTTCTCCCAGCCAATGATAAACTAAGAGAATTTTATTTCAAAACTGTTTTAGGCAAAAATTTAAAATACAATATGAAAAATAGCTACTCAAATTCCATGAAGTCCTTTCCTCATATACATACATAAGCAATTACTTTTTCACCTACCAGTTTACCTTTACACACAAGCAAGAAAACCTTGTACTTAATATTAGTTCAAAATAGGTAGGAATCCTACAATGTTTTTAAAATAAATTTCTTAAGAGTACTAATAACTGGCCTTATTTTCTGATATTTACTTTAAAATGTTTTAAAATCTGCACTCATCATCTTGGTCCAAAGTTAAAAAGTAGCTTTTAAATAACAGATGCAAAAGACCTTCTTGATCACAGACTGAAGCAGCAGATAGATTTTGGATGATGAGGAGGATTCCCTAATGGCACTGCCTTGAGAGCCCTTAGCAGTTAAAACCATTTGCTTTTATTATTTTTGACAAGCATAAAAGTGTGGTAACAGGTGTGAGAATCTGCTTAAAAGGAGAGAGCAGAAGAATGAAGATGTCACAAAAATCTGGCAGGGTGGAGAGAACAGTTTTCTTTGTAATTTTGCTCACATTTCTGTAGATGCCAATTTTGAGTCTAAAAATGAAGCAATACATTTTGTGTGAAAATAATGCGTGCTTTGCATCTTTGGACAAGGTGATCTGCGATGAAATGTTGTCTGAATTCGTGACCATCTGCCCTGAAACAATAAGGCACTTGTCAGGATTAATAATACTGTTTCAAGGAAAACAAGAATCTCTGGAGTTTTGTCTTTTGATCTTTTAAACAACAACACTATACACAACAGTTAGTGCTGCCATGAATCTTTGCAACAGCACAAAAATACACACAAAAAAGGAAACCAGTGCCTAATCAACAGAGGAGAAAGACCTGGCAGTTAGAATCTGAAACTATGCTATCAACATTTATATTTTAAGGATAGATCCAGACTATTCTTTAGAAACAGCTTCTAGCTTTTAAGTTACTTGATAAAATACAAATTGAGCATTCCGATTTCAAAATACTATTCCTGTTCAAACAGGTCAAGAAAGCAGCTTGACAATATTCACGTTGGGATGTGTTTGGGGTAATTACTTTTTTCTATCAGCAAGTTCATGTTTTTCCTTGAATCATACACACAGTTACACATACCTAAGAGTCACACCTGCCGCTCCTTTTAGCAGGGGCTTTACCTTAACTGGTTGCAGGACAGTTTGTATTTCCTAATGCTGTGTGATTCATGCGTTCTTCAGTTACCTAGAACAGTGGCATTCTAGGTAAACGTTCGTGTTAAGGATTGGAGATAATTCTGTTTCAGCAAGCTCACTAGCAAGTCAAGTCCTTAGAAGGAATCAGAAAAGTAAGCTGACAGTCATTGAGATTAATAGAGTTCACAACAGTGCTGGCAAATATTTGCAGATGACACCAAACTGTGTGTGGATCTGCTGGAGGGCAGGAAAGCTTTGCAGAGGGGCCTGGACTGGCTGGATCAAGGGTCTGGAGGTCGGTTGTATGAGGTCTAAGCCATAGAGTGCTCCGACACTTCAGTCACAACAACCCCCTGCAATGTTACACGCTTGGGGAAGAGTGGCTAGAGAACTGCTCACTGGAAAAGAACCTGGGGTTATGTGGTAGTGGACACCACTCCAAGCCTAAGACATCGTAGCCAAGGAATGCTGCTAGCTGGTGGAGAAGAACCAGGTGCCCTGGAGATGACATAAGTGAGAAGCCCAGAAGAGACAAGGATGGGGCGCCTGGGCGCAGAAGAGGGGAAACTTTGCTTTCCGAGTGGACCTGAGGAAGAACCAAATGGAAAGCCAGCTAAAAGGCGTGATAGTCTCGTGAGCAAGGTGGCACTACTCATTATAGCTTGCGACATCACGTGTAGGGAAAGGGTGATTGCGTGTAATGGAAAGCTCAAGAACTAATAAACAGCTGCTTCTTGATTCACACTGAATCGTGTAGAATCCACTGTATTTTTCCCTCAGGGGTGTTGATGGACGGTTGCTGAACATGAGACAGCAGCGTGCCCAGGTGGCCAAGAAGGCTGACAGCATCCTGGTCTATATCAGAAATAGTGTGTCAAACAGAACTAGAGAGGTGATCGGGCCCCTGTAATCAGCACTGGTGAGGCTTCATCTCAAATACTGGGTTCAGGTTTGGGCACCTCAATTTAAGGATAGTTTGGTGCTGGAGTGGGTCCAAAGAAAGGCAGTGAAGGGCCTGGAGGACAGTTCTGATGAGGAATGGCTGAGGGAACTGAGGTAGCTCTTTAGAGCTACCTGAAAGTAGGTCGTAGAAAGGAGGGTGTCAGTCTCTGCTCCCAAGTCACAAGTGACAGAACAAGAGGAAATGGCCTCAGGTTATGCCGGGGAGGTTTAGGTTGGACATCAGGAAAAATTTCTTCACTGAAAGAGTGGGTAGTGGTCGGACCAGGCTGGCCAGGGAAGTGGTGAAAAAACCACACAGATCTGGTGCCTGAAAACATGGGGGGATTTGGCTGAAAGCTGGACTTGATGATCTTAGAGTTCTCTTCCAACCTATTGTCAGGAAGTGATTTCTCCATTACTGTTATTAGTAGGTGTATGTTGACCAAGTTTAGCTCTGAATATTTCAATTTTCAAAGGCGTGGTGATTTTTTGTTCTTCAGAAATTAACAGGCACTGCAGATAGTACAGGATTCTCCTTCCAGAGATTTCAACTGAGTGTTAGTGCACGTTCTAATGTCGTTACTTGACTTTGGAGACCTACTCTTCTCCCATGCAAACTCTTCTCTTCCTCCTCTGTGAATGCTGATGTTAGCAGCAGCAGTAACCAAAATAACACACTACTTTTGCTGATGAAGGCAAGAGCAGAGACATCTGGCTCACAGAGGCAATTTGAGTGGATTTGTCAGAAAGTACTTTTAATAGAATATGGAAAGGCCCTTGAGCTATACTTATTGTACAATGAGAAAAGCTTGTATGTGTGAAAAAGTGTCCAGAATCCATGACCTCTTTAAACAATAAATGCTGGAAACTCTCTCATTAACCCTTAAGCCCTCAAGCACAGATTTTATTTTTAAAGGAAAACTACAATATGTTAGGGGTCCACAGAGCCCTGTCACGCTGACAGATTACCATAAATGTTCATTCCTTCCCCTAGCCATTACCTGAAATGTTTGTAGCATAACACAGTGCACAATTCAACAACATTCCAAAAATTATCTTTCAGTCCCATAAACATTTCCTGTTGGATTTTAAGATAACAAAAATCACCCCAGACTCACTCCTTCTACAAATAACATTTCATTTCACATAAATTCACTCAGGCTTTCTGTCAGAAATGTCCTCTGCGACTCACTCCGTCTGAGCTTTCCTTAGCTTTTCCTTCCAAAATTGGTCTTCCCGTCCTACAAACATTTCTGTTGATTGTAAGGTAACACAAACCACTCCTGGCCCCCTTTACTGAAACATTTTATTTCACATAAATTATCTCAGCTTTTCATTCAAAAAAGTTAAATTCTGTCCCCTAGACATCACCTCTCAGATTTTAAGCTAACAAAATTCCCTGGATTCACCATCCTTCAAATAACATTGTTTTTTCACATAAATTAATTCAGGTGTCGTGTCAGAAATGTCACTTCTGCCACACCTCACCTCAACTTACATCCTCACCTCAACACCAGGTGATGTTCATTCTGTCCCTTAGACACAACGAGTTAGACTTAAAGGTAGCATGAACTACACCAGATTCACACCTCATTAAGCAAAATATTATGCCACATCAATTAACTCAAGTTTTCTCTCAGAAATATCCCCTCTGCCATGGTCTGCCACAAAGTCACTGAAATTTAGCACACAGAAATGTTCATTCTGTCCTCTTCACTTTACCTGAATGGTTTGTAAGGTAACACAAACCAGCCCAGACTCCCTATTTATTGAAACATTTTATTTCACATAAATTATCTCTGCCATGCCCTGCCTCAACTTCCCTCAGCTTTTCCTTTCAACTAATGTTCTTTAGGCTAGGCATCACCTCAAGTGCTTCTAAGGTGATAACAAATTACCCTAGCTTCACTTCTTCAAAGCTGCAGGTTTTTCACTGCCCTGGCTGCTGCCCTCTCAGGGAATTGCCCTGGCAACAACTGTGTTCCTTCTTATTCTAGTACATCGTCTCTCTGCCCTGCCCCTCATCTTTTTCTCCACCAAGAACCCTCATCCAGCATCTCTTATCTCCCTCCCACCTCCCCTACTCAAACTAGACCCTGGCAAAGCCCCCCACTGTGACCCTACCAGAGACCCCCTATTTCACCCCAGCCAGAAGGGCAAATGTAGAGTCTTGCATCTGGTCAAGAGCAACCCCAGGTACTAGTATAGGATGGGGACTGAACAACTGGAAAGCAGTGTAGGAGAAAGGGACTTGGGGGTCCTGGTGGACAGCAGGATGACCGCGAGCCAGCAATGTGCCTTTGTGGCCAAGAAGGCAAATGGCATCCTGAGATGTATCACAAGTGGGGTGATGAGCAGATTGAGAGATTGTCTTCCCCCTCTACTCTGCCCTTTTGAGACTGCATCTGGAATATTGTGTCCAGTTCCGAGACCTCTGTTCAAGAAGGACGCAGAACTCCTGGAGCGAGTCCAGTGCAGAGCCACAAAGATGACGAGGAGAGTGGAACATCTCCCTTATGAGGAAAGGTTGAGGGAGCTGGGTGTCTTTAGCTTGGACAAGAGGAGACTGAGGGGTGACAACATTAATGTTTATAAATATGTGAAGGGTGGGTGTCAGGAGGATGGAGCCAGGCTCTTCTCAGTGTCATCTAGTGATAGGACAAGGGGCATGGGTGTAAGTTGGAACAAAGGACGTTCCACATCAATATGAGAAAGAACTTCTTCACAGTGAGAGTGACAGTGAGAGCACTGGAACAGGCTGCCCAGGGAGGTTGTGAAGTGTCCTTCTCTGGAGGAGTTTAAAACCCACCTGGACATGTTTCTGTGTGACCTGATCTAGGTGATCTTGCTGTGGCAGGGGGATTGGACTAGGTGATCTTTGATGGTCCCTTCCAATCCCTAGTGTACTGTGATTCTGTGATTCCATGCAGAGCTCAACTTCATACAAGATACCCTCTCAGTTCCTGTGTTTATTTTTCTCTAAAAAACTGAAAAGAAGCATTTTGTGCTCTTCCCCATGTTTTCAAAAGCACATTCCCACTTCAGATAACTTTTATATAAAACTGCATTCACAGAAGTAGTCCTTTGGCAGTATTGATATCCCTCAGAATATCCAAACCTTTGATGAAGCAAAAGGAATCAGGAAAAGACAAAGCACAATAAAAAGTGACAAGGTGTTGTGAAATGGAATGAGGCAGTCATTAAACAGGAGCCCTAGAATGCAGGTGCCTTCTCTTACCAACAACTGAAAATTGTTTCTAGGTTTCAAAGCTACTGGGTTAATTAACTGTGCTGAAACGTGGTGTGAGCTTTGTTCATTGTAACTCCATTAGGGGATGACTGATACACCTTCTTCCTTAGGGTACTCACCTCTTCTGGGTCTAGGGCTCAACCTTCTCTCACAGTGCATGCATTTCAAATTCTTAGCACAGTCCTTTTCAATCAAAGCAA
>JAOXOE010078120.1:0-28043 GCA_028565055.1 Phoeniculus purpureus
TGTAGAGGGCAATAAGGTCTCCTCTCAGCCTTCTCTTTTCCAGACTAAACAGCCCCAGCTCCCTCAGCCTCTCCTCACACGGCATGTCTTCCAGCCCCTTCACCAGCTTGGTTGCCCTTCTCTGGACTCGCTCCAGCACCTCAATGTCCTTCTTGAGATGTCCTCTCAATGCCTCTGTGCAGAATTAATTTCATCCCATCCACTGGCTGGGGTCAGCCAAACGGAGATCCAGGGAGCCCTTTGCCTTCCTTGTCTTGTTTGCTTTGCCTGTTCCTAAAAGGAAATTGTTTTCAGAGTATTTACAGGTGTTTGTCACAGTTGCCTCCTTTTGCTGGCTCTGGTGACAAATCATTCCACAATAAACTGAAATGGAAGTGCCCTTGTGAAAAAGGACCACTGTTTAACAAAAAGCCTCTAGGGGCTGCCAGAACAAAGCTGCACTCACTCCTTAACCCATCACAACCCAAGCCTCACCACTGAAATACAGATGAGTTTTATTACAGTAACAGTGTGAACAAGCAGTGAAAAGTAAACAGTTCACACAGCAGCTCCCACAGTGTGAAAAAGAATCACTTTGCTGGTTTGAGCTTCACTTGTATTTTGTGGTCCGTGTTTTCAAAGAGGAGATTAATCCTTAATGCATAAAGGAAGCAAAAAACCCTAAACTTCCTTACATCGTGAATAAGCAATAAAGTTTACATCCTTTTTAGTTTCTCTTCCTTCTGCCTTCTAGGCTTTAATGCAACTGACACATCTATGAGAACAGAAAACTTGGGACGCCGGGGGACACAGGTCACAGTTCACGGCATGGAAAGAAAATGAGTCTCCCCTCCATTAGCATTGAAGGCACAATCCTAAAACATAAGAAAGAAAAAGGGAGCCGTTTCATTAAGAAAAAATGTGAAAAGCGTACTTGGAGTCTAAAAAAACAAGCAGTGAGCACGTCTTAATTCAACTGCCTAAGCCAAGGAAGCAGAAGGACTTCCAGTAAACCGTACCAGAGGAAGTATCCTGGAAATACTTGATGGAGTGAGCATTAACTTTAGGATTATATAGTAACTACCTGTTATTGTTAAAAATCATGAAGCTTAGCAACTCGTATTGTGTAGAAAGCTAGAAGGCTAGGTGCACCCTGTCGAAGAAGAAACTGATTGCTAAAATGCTGGCAGGGACCAGCCATACGATTTGGACTGGTGAAAACAACAGGGCATGAGCGGAGTGAAGAGGCGCAAAAGTTCAACCCTGAGGAAGACTCTTTCTTCATCACAAGATGGCATCTGGACCCCTAGAAGACCTAGATTTCTAGAAGTTTGGGAGAAGTTAAGAATAGACTTGAAACTGGTTTTAAAAAATAAGCAAACAGCACAAAAACCTGGTATGAAAAGCATCAGAAACACTCCAATGTGGAAAGTGTTTTGCCACTTTGTTAGCGAATGTGCGACTCACTCGTAGTGCACTTAGAAAGTACAACCTGCTGACAATATCTAGTTTAATACTACCCCCAACTAAGCATCTGTTCTCATCTCTGATGTCATATTTTCACTAACGTCTGATCAGAGAGCTTGTCATTGATCTTCTTTGCACTCTGCTGTGATACACTGGCTCACATTTCTCTCAACCACAGAATTTTTTATAGGAATTGATCACAAACTCGAGGAGAATTGGTTTCAAATGCAGTGTCTGTTAAATATATAATGAGGGCCTCGTCTGAGCAACTCTCTTCAGTCAATACATGTTGAACAAAGCCTGTGGCTGATCCCGAGTCACAGGTTTCTCTTCAATTTCATTGCTTCACCTGGGTTGTCAGCTCTCATCATGACAGCAGCACCAGCTGTCATTCATTCATGCTGGCGTAAGTAGAGGACACCCAAAACCCGCCTGGACATGTTCCTGTGTGACTTGGGCTAGGTGATCCTGCTCTGGCAGGGGCATTGGATTAGATGATTTTCGAGGTCACTTCCAATCCCTAATGTTCTGTGATTCTGTGAACCTGCTGCAAAAGCCAACCCAACGCATTTGAGTCTTTTGCTACAGCACTGCCAGAAATAGGATCAGAATACTGCTAGGTGTTACAATGGCATTGAATCTTTCAGACAGGATCGCTGGGCTTTTGAAGGGAGGTGGCTTGGCATGGGAAGGAGAGATTACTCCTGATCTCCATAGGATGAGTCAAGGGCTCTAATGGAAGCCTTCCTTTCACTGTAAAAGCTGCACTGCAAGTTGGCATGAGAGGTTATCCATGTCCAACACCACTCTCCCCTTCTCTCTCTTGTTCCTTCTAGGACCTACATTTCTTCTCAGCTGCCCCATTGTCCCAAACACACACACTGCCCACAAAAGGCAGAGCACTTCTGACAAGACGATAAGAAAGAAGACAGGCCTTCTGAATAGTGTTGCTTCATCTGAAAGAAGAACAGGGAGGTCAGTGAGGAAACCCAGGCTTGAGAGAACAAGACACAAAATTTGTATGACGGGTGTATCCGCCCTGTGTTGGCAGTTTCCAACCCAAATCACAGAACCATAGACTGGCTTAGGTTGGAAAGGACTTCAGATATCATCTAGTTCCAATCAACCTGCCACAAGCAGGGACACCTCTCACTAAGCCAGGTTGCCCAGAGCCCCACCCAACCTGGTCTTGAACACTTCCAGGGAGGGGGCATCCACAAACTCCCTGGGCAACCTTTTCCAGTGCCTCATCACCCTCACAGCAATGAATTTCTTCCTAAAATCTAATCTAAATCTACCCTTGTTCAGTTTGAAACCATTGTCTAGATGAAAACATTGGACTAGATGATCTTTCGAGGACCCTTCCAATCCGTAGTGTTCTGTGATGCTGTGATTCTGTGAGTATGCTATTGCTGCTTCTATGCTGTGTGACTAATGCTATAGATGAGTACTAATCGATAGGTCAGGTTACACTGCCCACCCCAGGGGATGGACCAGTACAAAGGAAGGTAACACACGGGTGCCACTGGTGTATCCAAACACGCCTTGGCGGTCAATCACTGTAACAGGAGCCTGCTTCAATCCTCTGCTTACTAGTATCTCCCCAGGGAATGCAAGGGCAGGCCCTTGCTTTTAGCTTTCCTCACCACAGCGCTTATCTGCAAAGGAGCTGCCAACCTTGGACTCAGCAACTCCCTAACTCAGGCAACAGATCCCATGCCAAGGGAATGCACTGAGGGGCCCAACACAGCTATTTTAGTGTAACCCACGCATCAAGCAGGCATCAAGCAGGCATCTTACAATTGCTTTTGACCTAAAATTAAAAGTCTACAGGTAAATTCTTTACATGGTGAAATCTGAAATTGGTTGGCGGTACAGTCCCGGTTTTCTCAGGCTATTACTGTGGTAAGAGAGGCAGAGATTCTCATTTTTACTGTTATATAATAAAATTGTAGAATGGGAAGGGACCTTAAAGATCATCTAGTATACAATCCCCCTGCCATGGGCAAGGACATCTCCTACCAGACCAGGATGCTCAAAGCCCCATTGAGCCCTTTGAATGCTTCCAGGAACAAGGCGTTCACCTCTCTGATTCCAATGTCCAACCACCTTTACAGTAAAGAATTTCTTCCTTATAAACTACCCTCTTTTAGTTTAAAGCCATTACCCCTTGTTCTATCACAACACTCCCTGGCAAGAGTTCCTCTCCATCTTTCCTGTAGGCCTCCTTGAAATATTGGAAGGCTCTTCTAAGGTCTCCCTGAAGCCTTCTCTTCTCCAGGCTGAATCACTCCAACTGTCCTCATATGGGGAGTTGCTCCAGCCCCTTGATCACCTTCATGGCCCTCCTCTATACCCACTGATGTGTGGAAATGAACTCCAACTCACAGAGAGAAACAGAAGGTATGCTTTATTGCAGCGCTGGGCACACAGAGGACGATCCTCCAAATCATACGCACCAAAATGCAGATTTCATCAGGTTATATACAGTCTTTTCATACATATTCATGCGTGACCAACCTGATAGCCCTTTAAGCGGGCATAACCAGATGGATAGATGATGGCAGAGCAGTGGATGTGGTCTATCTTGACTTCAGTAAGGCATTTGCCAGTCTCACACAGCATCCTCACAGCCAAACTGAGGCAGTGTGGACTGGATGATTGGGTAGTGGATCGTGAACTGGCTGCAAGATAGAAGCCAGAGAGTAGTGGTCAATGGTACAGAGTCTGGTTGGAGGCCTGTATCTAGTGGAGTGCCCCGGGGTTGGTGCTGTGACCAGTTCTGTTCAATCTATTTATTAATTACTTGGACAAGGGATTAGGGTGCACTGTCAGCAAGCTTGCTGATGACACAAAGCTGGGTGGTGTCACCGACACCCCAGCAGACTGTGCTGCCATTCAGGTAGACCTTGACAGGCTGGAGAGCTGGGCAGAGAGCAATTTAATGAAGTATAACAAGGGCAAGTGTAGAGTCTTGCATGTGGGCAAGAACAGGCCCAGGTACCAGTATAGATTGGGGACTGAGCTGTTGGAGAGCAGTGTAGGAGAAAGGGACCTAGGAGTTCTAGTGGCCAACAGGATGACCATGAACCATCAATGTACCCTTGTGACCAAGAGGGCCAAAGGCATCCTGGGGTGGATCAGAATGGGGGTAGTTAGCAGATCAAAAGAGGTTCGTCTCCCCCTCTACTCTGCCCTGGTGAGACACATTTCGAGTGTCCAGTTTGGGCCAATCACTTCAAGAAGGACATGGAGCAGCTGGAGGCAGTTCAGCGTAGAGCAATGAGGACGATGAAGGAAGTGGAACACCTCCCTTATGAGAAAAGGCTGAGGGAGCTGGGTGTCTTTAGTTTGGAGAAGAGGAGACTGAGGGGTGACCTCATTAGTGTCTATAAATATGTGAAGATTGCGTGTCTGGAGAATGGAGCCAGGCTCTGCCCAGTGTCATCTAGTGATAGAACAAGTGGCAATGGGTATAAGCTGGAACAAGGAGGTTCCATACAAATATAAGAATGAACTTCTTCCCAGGGAGGGTGACGAAGCACTGCAAGGGGCTGCCCAGTGGGGTTGTGGAGTCTTCTTCTCTGGAGGTGTCAAAGGTTCTACTCTGTTACATTACAACACTGGGGGAACTGTCTGTCATATCCCAGTTGTTAATAGGAGGGAGTGACTCAGGTTCATGGACTGACTTGGGGTCAGATTAAGAAGACTTACTCTCTAGGTCCACATGAAAGTCAACATCAACTAAAATTAGCAAATTCTGAACTCAGAAGGCACAGAAACCACTACATTTACTGGATGTTTAGTGAACAGAGTAGAGGAGAGAAAAAGGAGAATGGGAGTAGAAGATAGTCAAAACGTTAGATCACCACTCAGGACTGCAGGCACTGGCTCCACACCCTGCCTTGCTCCTCAGCTCTGCAAATCTCTGGAGAAACTCCTCAGTTTCTCTGGCCTAGTCAAAATCAGGTTAGAGGAGAAAGAATTTTCTTGTAAATGAGTGACACTGCATTCTAAAGAATCTCAGACTAAGTTGCATTGTGTCTTCTGTAACGGTGTAAAATCTTAATGTGGTCTAAACAACTTATCTGGCATATATGAATGACAACCGTCAATGCTTCCACTGAATAAATGATAGGAACATATTGATTCTTACAACTACCAGTGCATCAGGTACTCCACAGTTTAAAACTTGTGTGCTTATGGTACTGTTTGTGTGACTAAGCAAAAATTTGTTCAAAGGTCTTCAGAATGCCAATGGCACAGGATTTAGATTTTTACTGGGATGTTCCCTTTTCCTCCGCTCATCCTTGGAAACTCTGCACAGAAGTTACACTTTCTGTATCTTGCTATGAATGCTATTGATCTAACCAAATTTGGTGTTGTTGTTTGGTAAGAACACACACTTAGTAACAAATGTGGTGGGCTATGTACTTCCCCCCCGACACTGTTGAGATTCTTTTCTCTGAGGTAATGAAATCCGTGGTGGTGCATATGTGAAACTGTTCTTGTGCTACAGACATAAGCCTGCTTGATATACTAAAAGAAACCTATGTCAAAGATGGACAACTTATGTGTGCTATTCCATGTTACAAGTCTTAATTAAAGTCATGTCAAAGTATACCGTTTGGATACTGGCACAGCCCCATTCTTGATCACACGTTTTGGATGGTCCATTTAGTCTGTATCACGCTCCTTGGAAAAAGTGGGAAAGTGTTCTTGGTGTGTTTCATACACTGGAAAAGATCCTGACAGACGATGCTTCACCTCTCCAGAAGACACTAGATAAGAAAACAATTCTGTGATGTGTTGCTGGAGACCTATGGATTTGGACAGGAAAGAGGAGGTTGTGCTGGAGTGTCTGCTATGTGCTAGAGGAGATAAGAAAATGAGAAACATTAGTCTTTCTTGTTGGACAAATCTTCACTGTATAAAGTCCCAGCCTCATAGATGCTGGAGTTCTTTCCTGAGGACCTCCAGGTTAGGAAAGAGCAAGTCCAGAGGAGGGCCATGAGACATTTAAAACCCATCTGGATATGCTCCTGTGTGACTTGATCTAAGTGATCCTGCTGTGGCAGGGGGATTGGACTAGATGATCTTCTGAGGTCCCTTCCAATCCCTGATGTTCTGCGGTTCTGTGATTCTGTGACTATGACATGGGGACTGGAACATCCACCCTATTAAGAACCAGCAGCTTCTCAGCCTGAAGAAAAGGCAGCTCTGGAAAGATGTTGTAGTATTTTCTTTATACTTAAAAGAGACATTGAAAAAAGATTGGGAGGGACTTTTTACAAGTTCATTGATTGAAGTGGTTTTAAACTGGAAGATATTGGACTTAGTTCAGCTATTACAAAGACATTCTTAATATGAGAGTAGTAAGAAGCTCGAACAGATTGGTCAGAGAAGATTTCCCCTCCCTGGAAGAGTTCAAGTCTAGGTTGGTTGGCACTTGTAGCAAAGTGGTCTAATGGAAGGTGGCCCTGTGTATGGCAGGGGTTTGGAATAAAATGATCCCTTAGTCCCCTTCCGAACCAAACCATTCTGTGATTCTATGACCTGATACAATAGATAATTCTCCAAAATGCAAAAGTCAATGTGACACTTATTTTCTACTGTTACTATGGTGAAAGGGCTCTAGAGTATTTTATAAGCTGTTGATAAACATGAAAAGGTATATACTTGGAGGTTCTTGTTATGGCTTCCTTGAACCTGTACAGTATAGTTAATGGATGCCTTAGCCTTAGTTATTCCTCCACTTATCATTATAAAAATGGCTTTCAGAACATGAGGAATATAATCACTTTGCAATCACTAAAGGCTCTCAAAATAGGTCAATGTTGACTGTCGATATTTATGTACTTCAGAAGGTAGAGCACACATTCTTGGAAGATGTGCTCATTACCTTTGAGTGTGAACACTCACAGGTAATGCTTATGACTCTGGTGCCAAATACTTCTACTAAAATAAAACATACCTAATAGTTTTATTTCTCGCTCTGCCTCTTCTCTATGAGTATGCAAGGACTGGGTATATCCTGAGTATTCTGGTTTTCATTGTTTTGATGTACTAATTTGTTAGAAGAATTGAATTTTTATGTTAGAGAGTACACTAGCCGTGTATTTAACTCAGACCTACCAAACAGTCCTCTTTAAAAGGATCCTTGCTTGCCTACTACACTGTTAATAAGATTACACCAATCAAAGAATCATAGAAAAGTAGAATTGATTAGGCTGGGAAAGACCTTTAAGATCACTGAGACAAACCATTAACCCAACTGTCCCAAAGCCACTGCTAAAACCATGTCCCTAAGCCACAGAACCATGTCCAGGGATGGCGATTCAGACCCCTCCCTGGGCATCCTGTCCAAGGCCTGATGACCCTTTCAATTAAGAAGTTTTTCCTAATGTTTAATCTAAACTTCCCCTGGTGTAACTCGAGGCCATTTCCTCTTGTCCTATCATTTATTACTTGTGAGAAGAGACCCAACCCCACCCCTCTACAACCTCCTTTCAGGGAACTGTAGACAGCAATAAGGCCTCCCCTCAGCCTCTTCAGACTAACCAGCTGCAGCTCCCTCAGCTGCTCCTCACAAGATTTGATGTCCATACCCTTCACCAACTTTGTTGCCCTTCTTTGGATCCTCTCCATCCAATCAATAGCTTAATTATGAGGGACCCAAACCTGGACAACTTACAACACCCCGGTGGGGCATTCCTACAGCTGGGCTGGTTCCACACACTTGTTCGGATATGGCAGGGCTGCAGCTGCTACTCATTGACACCGGCTGATGTCTGTTCCTACCCTATGCATGGGTACAGGATCTAGCCCTGTGGGCACACTAAGCTGGGATGTAACACCTCACTCTAGCTCAGCCTGCAGGATGCACTTTACTGGGTGTACTGATAGTAGCAGGGATGTGGCCAGTCACAGCAGAGCCAGTGCAGCAGGCTCACCTGCTTTATGATGTTACAAAGACTGCATAAGCAAAGAAGCTGCTGAAATGAATAAAGATTTTTATGGTGATGCTTTGTAATGCTACTTCTGACTAGTTAAGTGTTATAAGCCAAAGCCTAAAGGAAGAATAAAAATCAAACTGGTGTAGACTTGAAACAGGCTTCTTCTGTGGCATGGTTGAAACAAAGAAGTGCAGTGTTCCTTATAACCACTTACAGCATTTAACTAAAATTTACTACGCATCTTGGCATGAGGATTGTCACTGCTGTGTTAAGTCCACATTAGCTTATTTAATAAAATCTTCCATAAACTGGGAACAAAGTTGTTCTGGAGAAGACTTCAAATGAGCCCTGCCAGGCTGTAATCTACAGTATTGAGGAGACTTATACCTGGCACAAACTGAAGAAAAGAAATGTTAAGCTTTAGAACCTTTATTATATAGATGCAGTGTGGGAGAATCATAAAGGCAAATCTTAAATCTTAATTCCTGCTTTATTTATATTTCAAGGAACTTACAGATATGTTGCTTTTCCTGGTGTGTATTTACTTCAATAGCCGTGAGCTTTAGACAGAGTATGATGATTTTCTAGGATGAGTTGTACTGACTTGTAACTTCTTCTACATTTACACAGGCAAAGATGGAGGAAAGTATTCTGATCACCCACAAAAATAGCTGGGATTCATAAAATCCAGGTCAGTACCGAAAATCAGACTTGAATCCACAAAATTCTATCATGAATATTCAATTTCCTAAAATATTAGCCTTCACCCACTTCCAAAGGGAACATGCAGTGCCTGTAATATGTGTTTGAAAAAAGTGAGGATCCAGAAGAAGGGCAGAAAGCGTCGCAGTAGGCAATATATGTGCCCACTGTATAGGAAAAACCATTTTCACAGTGAGACATAAAACCCGTAGAATCCTGCCAATAGGTTTTGGCTTTGCATTTTATGGGAACTGATTTAAGTAGCTCATTTCTCTCCTTAAGGTCTCTCTTAATTTGCTGCTGGAACTGTGCCAGTAAGTTGTTTCGTTCTGTTTTAGTCTTAGTTTTGCTAACTCTCCCTCTGCTGTGAGATGGGTGGAATTTTCTTTTTCAGTCTTCACAGAAGTGAAAAGTCCAAGCGTATTGTACTTTTCACAGAATCACAGAATGGCAGAACATCAGGGTTTGGAAGGAACCTCAAAAAATCTAGTCCAATCCCCCTGCCACAACAGGATCACCTAGACCCAGTCACACAGGAACCTTTGCTGTGGGCACCTAAAAGTCTTTGAATGTTTGACCCCTAGACACTGTAGCATTGCCCCAGCTTTAGCCATTTGGTCTGAGATACTTGTACAACCACTGAAGAGCTGTCAGAGTGATTCACCTAGACATTAGTGCCTGAAACAAATGAGATAAACTATTCTGGAGGGTCTATGCATTTGTTTCTCCAGACTTCTCAGACTTTGATTAACAGCAAGTGACTATGTAGGGACTTATGACTTTTTAAAATTTTGCTGAAAAAATATTTTTAGCTGTTCCAGTCCTGACTATATTTTTGTGCAGAGCAAATGAGAATAAGTAGCACACTGAATGAAGAACGACATGTTCCAGGGTCTCATGGGATTAGTGTCCTACCAACAGGATTTATATTTGGTATCTATTCTGAGCTGATATTTCCCTGAGACACATAAAACAATTCGTTAGAAAGGGTGTTAACAACCTAGCTATTGAATCTGAAACTCATTTTCCCAAAGATCTCATTAATACATGAGGTAGAAAAATTCCCAGGGCCACTGGACATTAATCTGTACCTTGTAACTTCATAAATAATGCAAGGAGAATTGGATTCTGGATTCTGATAATATGAAGGCCACAGAAGGTGCTTCAAAACATTAACTTTACCTTTGAGTAAATATGGAGTAAAGACATCCATTGAACACAAAAATAAAGCTGAGGTTTCTTCAGCTACGTTGGTTTAGGATAGTAAACAAGGATGAAACACTTTAAGTACCTGAATATACTTAAGATATGAATTCGAGGAAACAGATAATGGTTCTAGATGTTGTGTCTCTAGGTGAATGGTAAGATATTTATTTTCATACGTAACAACATTACAAGTATTGACTTTTCCCAGGCCTCGATACTATGACATAGGTCAGGTGCTGACCCCTTTTAGTTTGGTGTAACTTGTCTCTTCATAAGTGTTAGATCCTGTCAGCAGCTGCTTATAAAAATAGACTATGCCTAGTTGTAATGCTCAGTAGAAGGATGCCGTTAGTGTCTGTGGGGACAGGATCAGCTCACACCTCGGTACCTCAGACTTTAAGTAGTCAGAAACCTTTCTGATAGCTTTGGGTTTTTTTTTCCTCTTTGCTGAGAATGGAAGTTATGTCCAGAGTCTATCACCTACAAATTTCTATTTTGACTATAACCTCTGTCAGGATAGTTTATACCATGTTATTGGTGGTGTTTAGAGATGATTCTAAGTCAAAAGAAAAGTGAAAACTGTTTATTTAGATGTACATCCCAAATGGTACAAATGCTGAAGTCTTGTTTTGAACATCGGACAAACAAATCCTCCAACCAGCCATTTTTTGCTTGCGGTCCTGACTCTAACGTGGCAAAATGGAAACCTGTTCCTCTGGATGCTGTCTGTGGCTGCATCACTACAGACGGTGTTTGTTTTCTGCTTCCTTATGACTTGCAGGTGGTGTGTAGCCTTTGCCAAGAGGGCTTATCCAGCAACAACAGTAGCATGTTGAGACATGGTCTTACATTGATTTTACTGTCTATTATCGATGCATCTTTCTTTAACAGAATCAGGATCTTTAACTTTCTCAGCAGTACTTTTCATCAGGTTTGTTTCTGTTGCTTTTTGGGTTCTTTTAATGGAAAATCTACCAGAAATCATTGGTTTGTCTCACTTCTGCTGTTGGTTAGAATATCTGTAATCCAGACTGGAAAGCAGCAGAACTCTGTGCTCCTGGCTGTTCCTGCTGCATGGCTCAAGGAGGCTGAACTGTTTTCAAATATTGCCTTGCACATGGCTTGGTCCATGTTTGGCCAGCACGCCGTTGGGAACTTGTGTTAGGCCAAGATGTATACAAGCTACAGTTACATCGAGTTTTTTCAGAGCTTTGTCTCTGGCAACAGACAATGTATTTCAGCCGTCTATTATTCCATGAAGTCAAGCTAACTCTGGCTTTTCAAGATCTGTTCACTTCTGTACTAGCTATGTATATCCAATGGTGTAGAAACTGGCAATGCTGGTGATGAAATTAGCTTTGGAATCAATCAGTTTGAGCCTTGGACTCATCTTTTTGAGTAAAAAGTCATCTGGGCTTTATTGTCCAAACAGTTTCTCCTCTTGCTCCAGCTCATACTGTCTTGTGCAGCTGCCAGAAGGCAATTACACATGGAAGTTTTCCAGCTAAAGATGCCCTGACTTTTGGGTCCGAGGGACAAAGGTGATCTCTCCTGTTTGATTTACGTGTGGGTTTTATTAAGTGCAGGTTTCGACTCTATTCTGTGGTAGTTTAGGGAATGAGCTTCCACTAATAACGAAATCGTCAATTACTGTTTCTGAAAGTTAGAAAAGCTTAGTCTCAAAAACTGAGTTTGAGAAATATTGGCACATTGGCTGTAACACACCGTGAAAAATGTGGTTCATGATTTTCAGTTTAGTTTTTGCGATTGACCTATTTATTTTAAGTTTCCTTTAGTTAGGTAACAGCAATTTTTCTGAAAAAATGAGCCAACATAATTAAAAAGTGACAAATGTGGCTGGATGTAGTGTCGTGAATGCCACGTTACGGCTGACTGATGGGAGAGCGAAGTTTTCAGATTCTTCTGCGGTGATTACCTAGGAATCCAGCCCTAAGGTCGAGTAGAGGCTTCTGTTAAAGCTCCCCAGTGGTACTTGTATAACTGCTAACTCTAGGATTCGCTGTTTTTTCTGGCTTTTTTCCTTGCATGACTGCACTTCTCTTTTTAGCATTCATTTGGAAAACCGTTCAAACATAAGATTACATTTCTTTGCTTGAATTCTGGTATTTACAAAATGCATGTAAATCACTGCATAACTGTGCTGTTGGTAACCTGCTGCTGTGAAGACACCTACTTGGTAAGAGCAAGAAGGGGACTTTTTTCTGGTAACAATGTTTAACACTGTACATTACCGACTCAAACACTGCAGCTCCTTGAGACATGTGAAACAAGTCCCTTTTGTCTCTGCATGAGTTACTAATGTTATTTCTATTTGCTCAACGGAGGGAAGCTCAAGCAGGTGGCAGAACTCACTGTAGTACACAACTTCTCTTGAGGAACACTAACTGCAACTTATGATTTCATTGCTGAAATGCCATCTGACTGAAAAGATTAGACTTTGAACTTTAATTTAGGAGAAGATTTGCTTTTTCACTACGGGTAATGCTACCTTGATGGTTGTTTCAGAAATAAACCTAGTTACAGCCAGGGAGAATTTTGTTATGTTTGAAGCCAGAAGGCAGCTGCAGGCTTTGTTCTTAGTCTAACCTTCCAAACAGGTATGAGAGCTGGTCAGTTATGTGAGTAAAACGATCTAAGTGCATGTTTTCTATCCCTTGAGTGTCTACTTTCCAGATGCAGACTTCATAGAATTATATAATCATGGAATCATTAGGGATTGGAAGGGACCTTGAAAGATCATCCGGTCCAATCCCCCTGCCACAGCAGGATCACCTAGACCAAGTGGCACAGGAACATATCTAGGTGGGTTTTAAATGTCTCCAGAGAAGGAGACTGCACAACCCCCCTTGTTCCTACTTATCTCATTTTTTCCGTTACGTCAACTCTGCACCTCAGTTTTGGTGACTGGTAAATCTTTTGTGATACTCACAGTTCTCATTTTCTAGCTTTCATTTTTTTGCTTTTTCAGAATGCTTCTTCAAAAGCTGGTTTCTTTATACTATTGTGGAAATGTAGGAAATGGGGTTTGTGGTTTGATCAAATAAAGGCCATAATAAAGTTAAGAGAATTTGAAATACCTGCATTAAAAAAAATCACAGTTACTAAAGATTCTGCTTATCTGCTTGCTCCTTTTGGAAGTCTCCTAACTAGTTCATCACCAGCTTGTGTCTTTTAACAATGGTCTGCAAGCCTCACCCATCTTCTCAGCCTTTGGAGTTGGAAAGGAAAAAGGTGGTTTTAATCCTGTCATTCCAACCCTCAGACAAAATTGCTGCTGAAGAAATAGCCTTCTTTCCTCTGGCAAAACTGGGCCACTGTGTATAAAGGCATAGCTTTTTTTTTTGTTCTGTATACTATGAACATTTTGTATGACTCCAGCCAAGTATTTAAGGCTTGGCAGGTAAAAAAGAGTCTGAAGAGTCTTTTATTCCTCTGACTATGTGCACTTTCTCCAGTGGTTAGTGAATAAAAAAGAAAGCTGATAATAACATGGGGAGCGGGGAGCCTTACCCACGGCCACATCTTCTGGCTTGGGTATTTTTGACCAGTTAGCTATTTCCCCTCTCGGCTGCATAGCAGTCCAGGTCCGTGATAAACTTACTGACTGGACTTCAGTGAGACTACCCTTCTGAAAGTTCAGTAGGTACCTTTGAATGCCAACAGGTTAACACAGACTGCTCCTCTTGAACTGGAGCTGGGTAAGAAGCACTTCCAGAGGAATTAATCTTCTTCCTAAAAACTGTTATAGGTACCTGACCCACTGGATTTATCCTTATGCAGCCTGGACTGTTCATACCCATAGGCTCATTTGCTTTCTTTCTATACTTTGCATACTTTTGCATCTGCTACAGATCACAGGATACACTCATTTTTCTTTAGGCTTCAGTAGCAGTTACCATCATTCATAAGAACTGGGCTTACTCAATCACATATCTTTTGCCGAAAATTTCTCTTTCCTTTGGAAGCCTTACAAGACTAGTCTGGATTTCAGATAAAGTCACTCTCTCCTACACATTAAAAGTTCAGCTATCTGAACAATTTTTTTCCATCTGCATGTTGAAGGCTTGGTTTCTGTGAAGCTTAGATTTTTCCAGTTATCCACAAATCTGACTGAAGCACTAAAAATGAGGTTTAAAATTCTCTGAGGAACTCAGCGTGGTTCAGCATAGTTTAGCTCACGATCCTTTTTAATATTTCTATTGACACCTGTTACTGTCACTGTAGATGATACATCTCCCATTTAATCCTATTCTGAAAGACCAGTACAGTCCACACGAGATAATACTGTACTGGCTCAACAGGTTCCAAAAGTGCCAAATCATTAAAAATCTTATTATTTCTAGGCAGATTGAGGACACTGTTGTGATTAAGATTTCTTTAGTAATAAAAATCCTTGTAATAGATGGAAATGAAAAATCCTTCTCTTGCAAGAACAAAACCTTAAAAATGGAAAAAAAAAATAAATACAGTGCTCTAAGAATTAAGTGAGAGCTGGAGAGTTAAAAATGGACAGCAGTCCTAGCAGAATATCTTTATAATTTCTTTGTTAGGGCATTGACCTGGAGTTATTTTCAGAGTGCTGTTGAGTTTATACCTGTTTGAAAATGCATATTGCATTTTACTGTAACTCTGAGAGTACTACAAGAGACTATACTGGCTACTGCAGCACCACTATCTTTCCACTTGCATAATGCAGGCTATAAAAAGATCAGGAATTCATGGTGTGTGACTGATATTTTAATATACCCCAGCATCTGTAGTCTTAAAAAACAACTTGCATACACATACATGTATACACATGTACAAAGTGTTAGTTCAGGTTACACACTTTACCGATGTTAAATATATAACCTCCCCATGTTACCTCAACCATGTCAAGTGGTCCTATAAACAAATATTTTCAAGTATTTAATACTACAATGTCACATTTACAGTTTCCAGTTAAATAAACCCGAAGTTTTCATTTTAGCTTCCAATGTGGCTTATGGAAAGGAAATTGAGAGTCTTGGTCAGGCAATTTTGAGGATTGTAATGGAAGAGTTTTATGGCAGTCACTCAGGAATTAGGCTGCAGGGTGTGCCTGGCGGTGCACTGAGACAGGAGGGCAGCACAGAACTCACCTGTGGGAAATGCACCCAGGTAGAGGAAATCCTCTATTTGTTGACAGAACCTTGAGGAGAGAGGAGTGGGCTGGGAAGCATCAAGGAGTGTGAGACAGAAGTAGGCTGTTGGAGCCACACCCTGCTTTCCCTAAAACATTTACTTCAATGATCAGATGACGCTCAGGATGGGGAAGAATGGAAATAGGTTTCTCTTCAGGGGAGCAGGCAATTCCCCTCATGGCCTCCCACACATTCCCATCTGCTCATACACAACAGCTCTGGAATCTGAAGTTCAGTCAGATGAGGACAATGTTGAAGATGTACCCACGGAGCTTACTGGGGACCAGGTTAGAGATGTTACTAGGAAACTCAGCTGCCCAGGCCAGCTGAGCCAAAATGACCAAAGGGGTGTTCCTTGGCATGTTGCATTGGCTCAGCTATGAAAGTAAGGGGAATGAAAGAAGTAGAAAGGTATCTTTTGATGGCATTTGACCTCCAGAGCATTGGGACATGCTTTCTTGAACAGCAACCTCAGGAAAAAAAAGTTTACCGTCTTTGAAGACAGGGCAAGAAACTCAAGAAGTGTACAAGGACCTTACTAGGGCATGCAGAGAGGAGATTGAACAGGCTGCCCAAGGAGATGGAGTTGTCACTCTTGGAGGTGTCCAGAAAAACTTGTGGCACCTGGAAACATACTTCAGGGGGCAGGGTGGTGTTGGGTTGACAGTTGGACTTGGTGATCCTGGAGGTCTCTTCCAACATTAATGATTCTATGATTCTAGTATATTAATCTTAATGATGTCAGCTCTGCTGCACTGGGCTATGAAGGGAAACTGTTGTCTGATGACATCATTCAGCTTTCATTAATTAATAGCTGATATTTCCTAAATGTATCCAGGTGAAAAAAGGAATCACTTGCTGTTTTTAAAATAGTGCATGAGCTTCTGGAATCACCTTGCAAAATGTTCTCTATAGCTGGTCTAATTAACCACTAATGCCAGAGTTTATTACCATTAATTATATCGCTAATGCTCATCAAAGGTACCTGTGGGTAATTCCATCATGGTTTCAAGTAGTAGCAAACTCCTTGAAGATCAATATTCTGTTTGTACATCTGATTTTCTGCTGCTGGATGTGCGTGATTAATTAACCTTTGTTTCACATAATTTACTGGATTTCAAACAGGACAATTTTGGGTCATGGGGAATAGACAGCAGTTTTACAGTTCAAAGGATATCATTAATTGCTTTCAATTAATATATTAAAATTGTAAGTAATCATGAGAAGTCTGCCCAGCTGAGCAACTTCACCACTCTTAACACTTTAAAGATGACGCTTCTAAAATTGCTTATTGGTAATTTCAAAACAACCTCAAATCTGTGTCTGTACACTACGAGGCTAAGGCATATCAGACGATCTCGGGGATCATGTGCCGCACCTCAAAGGTGGTAGGGCACTGCACCATGGAGGTGCTTTTTTTATTGTGTTAATGTTGGAGGAACTATTTGACTTCCACAGCAAAGATATTGTAGTGATTCCGTGCTATAAGAACAAGTAGAAGCAGCTTAAAGTAAGTACACAGTTGTGACTGCTTAGCTTCATAACACTTACTGAGTGGTTAATTAACACCTGGGGCTGCAGCCACTCATGTACCAGTATGTGTCAGGTGAATGTGCTTTCTGGTAGTTAGGAGTGACAAACTGAAAGAGCCAAATTCAATTGCTTGAAATTATCCTTGGAAAACACAAAAGCAGGAGACTCTAGTTCCACAGTGGAAAGATCTGGCTAGGGGAAAAAGATAATTTTATAGATTTGTGAAGTCATTATATGTAATGAAGAAAACAATTTGTTCAAGAATAAAGGTATAAAAAAGCAGAAATATTTTTCTCCTAGAAAAAGGAACTCACTCATGCGATTGCACTTCTTTCAAATGTTATTAGACCCATCTGAATGCTTACATTTACTCAATTATTTCCATGCAGGCTTGTTAGAGAGTTAGGTTTCCCAAATCATAAATACAGATACAAGTACTAACTTCTTTAACAGCTGCTGATCAATCAGAATGTTGGTACGACTTGTTCGCTACAAAACTATAATCAAAGAAGCCAGAATGAAAAAAGTTTAGGGTTTTCTCCTTGTTTTTGTGAAATGTACTAAGAAAATGGTATTTTGTTCAGAAAATTAATGCAAAGAACAAGCAAGCTTTTTGTGTATGTACCCAAATATGCCAATAATATCGGAGCACGTTCAGCTGTGTTGTCAGTGAATTATTCTGTTCAGTATACTCAGATGTAAGTGTACACAAATCTACTGATAAGAACACTACTGGGGATTACGTAATTTAGAACATTTTGGAATTTATTGTTGTAGTTTGAGATTGTTTAAGCTGAATTGTCTTTTTCCCTTGTGTCTTTACTGTCCTTCCATTTTAAGGTAAAAAATAAAATTCTCAACGTCATAGTTTAAAACTTCTGAACATTTTAGAAGCCAAATGTGAACAATTATCTTCTGCTTGTCAGTTGTGGAAGTAGTAGTAGCTGCACAGTGTACAAAGGCATTAAACCAACTGAAAACTGTCTATATTCTGTTGCTATTTTTGATTGTATTTGTTAAATCCTGAGCTCTTGTACACCTTTTCCATAATTCTTCCATTGTGAACAGATTCTTTGCAAATTATTTTCCAGGAAAGCTGTGTGAATCCCTCTTGTATCTCTTTCCTTTCTATCCCCTATCTTTTTGTTAAAGGACAAAGAAAAATTGTTCTTACTGCAGTTGACTTACAATGTGCAGAAATGCTATTCATAATATGAAAATTTGATAAGGAATTCTGAGATACTGCCAGAACTAGTACTGGTGTCAGTGCGTCTTTATGCACAATCAAAAGTGGAGACCACACGTGGTTGTGGTTTTTCTTTCAAACATCACTTGTACAACTACATTTCCAATAGACTTGTTGTATGAGATTTTAAACAAGATATAATTTAAAAAAAAAGCCAAACCTTAGTGGCCAAGAAAAATACTGTCTAATCTGGTTGAGGACCCATCCCTGGAGACTTTCAAGGTGAGCCTCATCAATGTTCTGGGCAACCTGATCTAGTTGACGATGCAGGGGATTTGGACTAGATCACCTTTGGAGGTTCCTTTCAGTTCAGGCAATTTTGTGATTCTGTTATGGTCTAGTAACACTACACAGGCTTCAAAATATTTCAGAAAGTAGTTCTGAGTGTACATAATCTTTCACTGTATGTTTCCTAGTCTTATGGGCTGCCAGCAAAACCTCCACCTTGGACTTCCAGAAGGCTCATTTTGCCTACTCAGGGCACTCGGGCTGGGCTTAGTTTAAGAATGAAATTATGAAGGCACAGGAGCAGGCTGTCCCTATGTGCCAAAAAACGAGCTGGCAGGGAAGAAGCCCAGCCTGGTTGAGCAGGAACTCAGCAAAAAAAGATTGTGCATCAACTTTGGAAAAAGAGTCAGGTGAACTAAGGAAGCATTTAAGGATATTGTAAGCTCATGTAGAAAGATTATTAGGAAAGCAAAAGCTCAGTTAAAACTTAATCTGGCCAAATCTGTTAAGGATAATAAGAAGTGCTTTTATAAATATGTTGATCACAGAAGGAGGACCAGGGGAAATATCCACTCCTTATTGGATGAACTGGGAAACATAGTACTTGGAGACAGAGAAAAGACTGAGGTACTTAACACCTTCTTTGCCTCAGTCTTTAACAAAAAGTTTGGCTCCTGAGTTAGTAGACAGGGATAGGGAGCAGAATATACCTATCACCGGTCCCGGATAACTGGAGAGGTTCCAGTTGACTGGAGGTTGGTCAGTGTGGTGCCCATCCACAGGCAGGGCTGGAAGGAAGATCTGGGCAACTATAGGCCTGTCAGCCTGACCTCAGTGTCTGGCAAGATTATGGACCAGAACATCCTGATTGCCTTTGGGTGATATGTTGAAGGCAACCAGGGGATCAGATACAGCCAGCATGGGTTTAGGCGAGGAAGGGCCTTTCTGACCAATCTGATCTCATGCTATGACTGCGTGACCACCTAGTAGATGAGAGGAAGGCTGTTCTTGTGATCTACCTAGACTTCAGCAAAGCCTTCAACACAGTATCCTACAGCATCCTCCCGGAAAAGTGGCAGCCCATGGCTTGAATGGGTCCACCCTCTGCTGTGTTAAAAAATGGCTGGTTTACTGGGCACAGAGAGTGGCTGTGAATGGTGCCCCATCCAGTTGGCAGCCGGTGGTGAGCTGTGTGCCCCAGGGATCACTACTGGGCCCAGTCCTATACAACATCTTTATTAAAGACCTGGATGAGGAGATTGAGTCTACCTTTAGTAAATTCACAGCTGACACAAGTCGAGGAGAGTGTTGATCTGCTGGAAAGGAGGAAGATGCTGCAGAGAGATCTGGACAGGCTGGGTCAGTGGGCATAGGCAAACAGGATGAGGTTTAACAGGACCAAGAACAAGGTCCTACACTTTGGCCACAATAAATCCCTGCAGCTACAGACTGGGGGATGAGTGGCTGGAGAGCAGCCTGACAGAGAGGAACTTGGCAGTACTGGTTGACAACTGGTTGAACATGAGCCAGAATTGTGCCCAGGTGGCATGGAAGGCCAGTGGCATCTTGGCTTGAATCAGCAATATTGTGTCCAGTAGGACTAGGGGCATCATTCTCCTTCTGTACCGGGCACTGGCAAGGCTTCTCCTCGAGTACTGTGGCAGTGCCAGGCCACTCACTTCAAGAAAGATGTTTAGGTGCCGGAGTGGGTCCAGAGGAGCAACAAGGCTGGAGAAGGTCAGGCTCTTCTCCCAGGCAACTAACGACAGGACAGGAGGTCAGGGCCTGAATCTCTGCCAGAGGAGGGTCAGGTTGGATGCTAGGAAGCTGTTTCTCATGGAAAAATATGATCAAACCCTAGAATGGACTGCCCAGGCCAGTGATGGAGTCCTCATCCCTGGAGGTGTTTAAGGACAGACTGTATGTGGCACTTAGTGCCGTGTTCAAAGTGTTTGTGGTGATGTTAGGTCACAGGCTTGACTTGATGATCTTAGAGGACTTTTCAATAATCCTATGATTCTGTGACCTGAAAAACTTCAGGAATGAGAAAATCCTTCTCTTACAAGTGCAATGTGGGTTGTTTGGGGGTTTTTTTTGAGTGCATTAACTCCCTTTTATGTTTTTCCAAAGATTATATTATGCCATTTACTTTTCTTAGTAATTTTGCAGCGCAATGTAGTTTAAATTTTATGTTTCCCAAAGGAAAATAATTAAGGGGAGAAATGTTAAAACATTACTCTATTTCTAAATAGAGTAGATTTACCAAATGTCAATCCAGAGGTGTCTAATCTTCATCTGGAAGTATGAGTTTGTAGTTGAACCTGTACTGGGAACAAATTTAGACTCCTCTGCTTTTAATACTCAAATTATTTTAACCTTTTTGAAATGTACATATGTGGCAGCTCAATAGAGACTCTTAAAAAGATGTTTTGATTATGGGACTGACTGTCAAGCTGAAAAAACGTGAGATGGTTGACAGAAAATTAAAAATCCAAAGGGGAAGGCTGATTAGATTATTGAAAACTCCAAAAAGCTCACTTAGGTCAGCAGGAATTAAGATCTTTTGAGCACTCTCAGTTAAGAAAATCACATCATTAAAATGTTTAAAAATGGTAAGCCTTTATAGCTCAGCTAAAATAAACCCATGCAATCAACATCGTTTTAAAAATGGGAAGGAAAGTGGATGGAGGTGAAGCAGCAAACTGTTGTCTCAAAGATATTTTCTGACATATAAAAGTACTGTAAGGAGCGACTCAGTTTCAGCTTGTCTAAGATGCACTCACTCGAAGAAATTTTGGAGGCTGCAGTGTAGCAGATGGCATAGCTCTGTCCACTGTCTACTGAGATCTCTTCAGCTATGCAATGTGGGGTTTTTTGACTGCTTGAAAATAATGCTAAAGAATGTGTGTGAAAACAGACAGCCCTATCTTGGCTCAGCTGAGAGAATATCAGTTATATTAAACCGTTTAAACTCCTTTGTAAAACAACTTGCACCGATGTTGTTAAGTGGTGTATTCATAGCCAAATTTGACGCTGATTAAACTATGAATCTCACTGCCAAACTCATTGGAAAATTCTCTGCCCATATCACTTGACCCAAAGCCTCACAATTACATCAGCTGTCACCAGAAAGAGACACGAAAGTGTGAATTGCCTCCGAGGAAAAAAATCAGCAACTCGTCTTGTCTTATAGATGTCATGTACATGCTGGCAGAGTGATGATGGCTGCAGCCTGTGGTCAAATCATGGTCTCGATTCTAATCTACAGAAGATACTGCCTGTCTCAATGGATGACTGCTTAATGAAATAGATAAAACAAGCTGTGGAGAACAAAGATGGTTGTGTGGTAACAGCCAACAGTACCAATCCAAAGGTCTACCAAAGATGCTTCTACGTTTTTCTGGTCCTTCACAGCATTTTTAGGAAATCAAATGGTATGTAGATTAAAAAGAGAAACTGAATTCTACTTGGCTCAGGTTAGCCTGGATCTAATAAAGTGATTAAATACTGACATTTCTTTCACTCTCTACCTGTGTTAAATACCTTGATGTTAAATAATTACAGTGAAATGGTAAGGGTTTATTTAGTACAAAGCTAAGACCTATGATCAGTAGTGCAGAGTCTAGCTGGAGGCCAGTAGCTAGTGGTGTTCCCCAGGAGACAGGAATGGCTCAAGTTCTGTTCAACATATACATTAATAACCTAAGTGAAAGGAGAGAGCATACCCTCACCAAGATATGTGATAATAGAAAATTGAAAAGAGAGACTGACAATCCAAAAGGATGTGTTGTCGCTTACTGAGATATCGACAGCATGACTGTAGGGTGGGGAGGAACATAATGATGTTCCATAAGAGGAAATGTAGGGCCCCCTATATGAGGAACCAGAACCTCAAGAAATGATGCAAGTTGGAGGTTAAACTGCTAGAAAGCAGCTCCATTGAAAAGGATGTGGGAGGGATGATGGGTGAGAGGATGCCCATGAGGCAGCAATGTGCCATTGTGGCTGTCACCAGTGAGCCATCTGGCCAAGCATGGCATGAACTCTCATTAGCAAAGGTGCTAATGAGCTGAAACAAGAACAGGGAAGGTTCACCTGCCAGTCTATGAGTTGTGACAAAAAGTGACAGACTTGATATGTGGGGAAAAAGAAAACCCCACATTTAATTCAAGCAACAACAATCCCCATCACAAGAAACCACACCGAGAGCAATCGCATGGTGCTTACATGCTTGAGTCCAGCTCTCTTCTATGTGGAGTGCTGTTCCAGTTCTGGGCTCCCCAGTGTAAGAAAGACAAGGGAATATGGACAAGTTTATGGTACAGAAAAGGGAAAGCAGCTTTTATTAAAACAACAACCACAGGTAGTATGAAGAGATAAAAACAAACCGCACTGGCACTTGGCCATAGTTCGGGAACAGCCCACCAAATCCAAACAAAGCAGCCTCCTCTCACATAGGCTTCTGGGATGACCTAGCGCAGCCAGTGGTGTGGCTTCTTGTGGGTTGCAGAGTCCTAGGAACCTCTGATCTTCCTCCTTGGGAGACACTAGGGCCCTTCAAGAGAGTTATCCTTGCCCTGGCAGCAGCAGAGGCTTTGGCCAGTGCATGACCCTGCTCTTACTGAGTCTCCTCCAGTGCTCTGGGGCTGGGGACAGGAGGCCCCCTGGAGAGATTGGGGGGGGCCAGAGTTGGTCTTGGTGCTGTCCTGCTGCTCCTGAGCACCACGGGAGACGGAGAGGCTCCTCTGTCACAGGATCTCACTGCAGTTCAAGGGGGAACCTTATGGTGACCTTCTAATTCCTGAAAAGGGGCCTCTAAGAATGGGGAAGACTTTGCACAAGGGCAGGGAATTATAGGAGGAGGGGTCACTGTTTCACGCTGGAAAAGGGTAGATTTAGGCTGGAAATTAGGAAAAAGGTCTTGAATCTGAGAGTGGTGTATCCCTGGAACAGGCTGCCTAGAGAGGTGGTGGAGGCCCTGGAGATGTTCACGGTCAGGCTTGATGGGGCTCTGAGCAACCTGTTCTAGTTAGGGATGTCCCTGCTAGTTCTATAGGTGTTGGACTAGATGACCTTTGGAGGTCCCTTACAACCAAATACATTCTGTGGTTATTCTATATCTCTACACGTGTTAGATTAAAGCAATAAATTATGAGTATGCAGAAAAGACACGCAAGTTTCAAACCAAAAGCTGTCTTTAAAACACTTTCCGTGAGCAACAGTAATGAAGTACATCTAAAGCAGTTAAGAAAACCTATTAATATTTAATTTTATGTAAAAAAGCAGTGCCCAAACAACAAATATATGAACTATCTTAAGAACTTCAGAAATATGTTAGTGGGGGGAGGTGAAAACTTCACACAGGAAACAGTAATTTTCACAATTATTCTGAGTATCTAATGTATAAAAAATGGCAATAAAAAAATTAATGCTCAGTCCTGTATTTCTTGTTTTAGTTCATTTCTGAATTAATTTTTCAGTTTTCTTCAATTTTAGCACTTTGAGAGCTTTATATTGTGTAAAGACAGTGTAGAATCAATATTTCTGAAATCATAGGGTTACAGACAGTCTGGCTGGCTCTTGGTACACGAGGTTCTGTATTTATTGTTTTTTTTTAAAGTTGGAGTACATAACAAAAGTATGAACTTCACCATTGAAGTATAAACTTCAATCATTTTGTACAATATTGAAAAATCAGATTAACAATAGCATTGAAAGAAAAAAAATGATCTGACAGACTAAATCACTAAATCACACCAGCAGACTCCCACATCTTGTATTTAATGCAATCTGTTTTGCGTCCTTTAGCTGCCTTTATTTTTCATTTGATTGAGTGAATTATTATAATTGAGAGACATCAGTAACACTCCAGCGAAGCCTAAGGGTTAATATAGTTAGTTTTAAATGAGTACAAAGCTTTTGTGTTCTCTCTCACCATTTTTATGCTTCAAATTTGTATTTTTGATCCATGAACTACATTAGAGACTCAGCTGGGAAACCCTTTGTAGAGATTATGTGAGCGACCGCTGCATTTACCGCTCAGTCAAGCACTAGAATATACACACTTAAAACAGATTCATCAAAACCGTGATTAGTCAATCCACCAAGGTGCTGAGAAGAAAGCGAGAAAAATATATGTGAGAGACCTGGATATGAACAAGTATCCTTTCAGGCTTCTTTATTAGAAAGAAATTTCAGTAGGATAAATTAAAACCACAAGATATATGTAACCTCCTCTGACAGTATATAAATATTTCATTGTTTTGTTTCTGCAAAAGGAATCTTACAGTGTACGTACAAGCAAAATACTTCTTTCAGTGAAAAAGATTTAGCACTTCCCTCGCTCCTGTAAATAAATTAATAAATTTGCATGTGGTTTGACAGGAAAAAATATATTCTCACACTTTATGCCATCATGAATCTAACAATCTGTATATTTAAAACATCTCATTTTACATGCTTGATCCCAAAGAACACTACAATTTGGTACAACAAAAATTAGAAGGTCTGGTTTCTAAATTCTTAGAGATTGCTACTCAAGTTTTTGAAGTATTTCAGGAAAGGTAAAGAACAAGGTTTCTGAGAGTAACAGGTGTCTCAGGATAAGGAAATATTTGAAAACTCCATGGCAATGGTTGCAGTTCTGCATACGGTCTACTCAGCTGTACGGATACCAGAATAATTTCAGCACCAAAATAAGCTTTTTATGAATCATTTTTTTCAGACTGACTGCTGCTGTGCAGATTGCTGCTGCTAGAGATACACCAAAAGCAATATTTATCTGAGGAATTATGGACTGTCCACTCAAAGTTGTTATTGGCAGGAACTGCCTGCAATTTTAGTACACTTTTTACAATTATCTTCTGTTTTAAAATATCTCTGGTTTCAAAATATCTACACGCAACTCAGAGGAAGAGTTATCTTGAAAATTATGTCAGGTAATCTCATTAATTTATGGATTATCAAAGATTTAAATAGTTTTACAACATTGTGATTAACACCAGAAACTTTCAGAAGTCTGTTTTCTCTATTGAGGGAGGGGTCATGTGTGAAAATGACACACCAGATCAGGAACGGAAAGGAGGTGGTTATATCTAACTTAACTGTGCTAACAGCTGCAACATCTGGGAGGTGCAGAGTAGCTACTGAGTGTCTTCCAGGTGTTGGAGGACTGATAACTGTTGAGTGAAAATTGGCAGTGTAAATCCGGAAGTGGATTATATTCCTAAAAACCTTCCTGATTAATACTTTACATAAAGAGTGGACACAAATGTTTCAGTATTGTGTGGCTTTCTGTGGAAAAAGCCAAGGCACCCGATGACCTTTTTGCCTCAGTCTTTACCAGCAACACTTTTTACTGATAAGGCTTCCTTTTCACTGTTAAGAGCTAGGAAGACCTTCCTCAGACAAGTAAATCTCAGATGAATTTAAAGTCAATTACTAAGTCTCAACACTCTCTATTACAACCACTTTCTCTACTAAACCTTTTTCCAAGCAGAGTAAGAAGAACAGACCTAAATTCGCACATGTCTTTTCAGAAATTGGACAGTTTAAATGCATACCTTAGTTTAATGGGAGTAGGAAACACAGACAATCCCATGCCTAGACTAAACGTCTTTAGATGGTCTGAAAAAATGTTAATTAAAGCTAAACATAATAAGTTGAATCTGTACTACAGGATTGTTAAGAATGATTGTTAAGATCTGATCCATTTATGTTCTTGACAGATGCTTCCCTTTACTGGGTTTCCAAAACTATCTACTAGCATGATACAGAGATCTACCAGTCAGCCAAGATGATGAGCCAATAAGAGAATGAAAAAAACTCTCATTTTTAACACCCACAATGCAGGTCACTGACTCAATGTGAAAGACTGATTCAAAACACTAAGGACATCCACTTAAGTTTCACGTTAGTGTAACAGATAGCACTAACCCTTTTTTGCAGCATCCATGCCTTAGGAAAAAACGCATCAGTAGAGAACTCTAAACCAATATCTCTGAAAAACCTGAGGTAGGAGGTAAATTGCGTTTTACTGATTATTCAGCAGTTCTACCAGAGACAAGTTAGGTAATTTTAAAGTCGTACTGTTCTATTGGTGCTACTTTCTCTAGAACATGACACATCTTGCTTGGCTTCAATGTTCTGTTAACTGCAGATACCTGTTAAATGCAGAAAGATATATTTCTTCTCTCTGGTTTTCACTCATCAGGTTAAAATGATCTGACAGAGAGCATCTTTATGTGGGCCAGAAAACCTGGAATCATTTAGATCAATGGTAATTTTACCCACATGGATAAGATTTCACTCTGAATTCTGATCACACCCAGCAACCACAGAGTGCCCTTCCTGTATCCAACTAACAAAGTTTAACAAGAAATATCATTATTTTGTTTGTTCTAATCTTATTTAATATTGTCTCCTCTCCTTTTCTTATCTAGAGCTAGAAACAGCTATGAAGCACCTGATATATTCCATGTACTGCAGACTTTTGTACCACTTTTAGCTTATCATTGTACTGGGCTTTAACTGGTTAACTCACTCCACAGTCTCCCTACAGGTTAGGAAGCAGATGAGGAGGAAAGACTGTGGCAAAGAGCATCCTATTTCATTTGTGAATGCTGAAAAGCTCAAAGTTGTATAGAGCACTCTTAAGCATCAGAGAATGTAGAAGGCAATAAAATCCTTCTGCTCTTCTCACATGGTAAATGGTGTGACGTGAATAGATAATACTACCAGACAAGTAACTTAAGGCAATCAGATGATAACAAATAATTCTATACATTCTTTATGTGGTTAAATGTTTGTGGTCTTTTTCCCTTGTGGAACTCACACAGCCCGATGAGCAGCTGAGCAAAGTGTTTGGCAGACAAATAAAACTAAAGCTTTGGGTCATTAGCTCAGGCTTAACCTGCATGGACATAATAAAGAGCAGTTTTCAAAGAGTGAAATAACATTGTGCAAAACACATTAGTTATGTCATTATCGCGTTAACTTAAATGAAAAGTACTTAAAGAACATTATATCTCCTCGTGCATCAGTGCCATGTTGCTATCTAGAACAGTCTCATCATTTCCTTTTATTCCTTCTAATCCAGCAAAGTATGAAATTTTTTTACCAATGTTGAACTTTCCTCCAAGTCCTGTATTTCCTCTTGTAGTGCTGGAATTGACAGATTTTAAAATAATATCACTTAATACATCATTATTTCATGATTCACAGTATAAAATTTTACCCAAAAGCATCCCCTTACCTGTAGCTTTATAACTTTTTATTTTCACTGAGGTACAGTTGCAATAAATGTGGATACAGGGTTTCCCAGGAATCATAAATATTACTGGTAATGTAGCCCTCAACTCTGTAGACTACATATCTACGTAACTGTAACAATACAGGGTGTATTGAATGAGGAGCAAGGGGTGTCAGCTGGAACACAGGAGGTTCCGCATAAATATCAGAAGCAACCTCTTCACAGTGAGGGTGACAGAGCACTGGAACAGGCTGCCCAGGGGGGTTGTGGAGTCTCCTTCACTGGAGACATTT